>JAANSN010000527.1:0-55954 GCA_036850665.1 Dicranocentrus wangi
ATATATACTTTCTTCCGCGTGTAGTATAGTAACGACGCAGTTGACGTGTCTTCCTCCACGACCTCATACATTCTTTAGTTTCCCAGGGTATATTTTTGCTTGCAGGATGTGTGATTACTTCATATAAATCCTGCCTCACTCACCCTGTGTGCGTGTACCCCTGTCCGTATAATACCCCTTTGACTTTGCCGCGTGTGTGCCCACGTCCCGGATGAAAATGAGTATTTTGCCATTGTCACATTGCAAAGTAAACGTATTGTCAAATCTGTGCTGGCTTGTAGTTTCTGGCGGAAAACACACAAACTGACTGAATGAATGTATATACAATATTTACGAAGACCAAATGAGATTTCCACCACGGTCCCATTTCCAAACTTCGCTTTTCAATGGAGACATGTCTAATGGTACTACGTGCACACATGTTCCCATCAAGTAATCTAAGTATTATTATTCTCTTCTTGCCATGTGAGATGCGAGTAGTGTTTTTTTTTTGGCCTTTCCAGAAAATACATATATCTATTCGCCCAGTCTCCCTCCCTCCCTCTCCCCCTTTGTGGAATTCGCAACCCATCCATTTCTTCGCTTTTTTGGTCACAAAAATACAAAAAGAGGAAGAATGATCGAGTCAAAGTGAAGAAGAACATAAAAGACTAGTATTTTGTACTTTCTTCAGGTTCACTAGACACCACTGTGCATGCTCTTGAGTTGGGGGCCTGCAAAAAGAAAGTTTTGTGATAAAAAGCTGGATAAAATGACGAAAAAGTTTTGGTAAAGAAAGTGAAATCCTTCATAAGTGTTGTTGTGTGTAGGTGTTCCTTAAAAAGTAATACTTTCCCTTTGTTGTACAACTTTTTTTTTCCTTGGGAGGAGGAAGCATAACGTATATTTTGTGAATCTATACATCATCCAGCACCAGCACCACCACCACCACCACTGTCCGTGCTCTCATTCTAGTCATCCTGTTTCTTTGAATGTACTGCTAAATACTGTTTCGTATGCGGTATACGTTCAAACTTTAGTCCGTGCAGGGCCTCTCTACATATGTCAGTTTTATAATAGTTATAAAGTTAGGAAACAAAAAGATTTCACTCGGTTTCACGCACTTTCTTATCGCATTAGCTTCCTCCATGTTATTCCTCCTCTGCTTCCCGTTTTCCCCTCTTGTGGAGCAGCTCTGTGTGTGCCACTGCTAAAACCACTATGCATGCTTGTGTCTTCTTTTGTGTGTCATGTGTCACTTAGCTTGGAGAGTCAAGTCGGCGGAAGCAGTGTGATGGAAAAATTCCAGCAATAAAACTCAGCAATGTTGGTTGCTCTGCTACTCGGAGCTCCCTTGAAATAGGAAATATATATTCTCAGATTTTTTAGTGTAACTTCCACATTTGCAAATTCTAGCCGGTTTTTTACTATCCTCTCCGGTGATACATGACACCCTGGCTGGATATAAGGCTGAATGTGACTCCCTTGATTTTTTCCCCGTTTTGTGCGATCACATCGCATCAGCTCCTATATCGCATGGCACTGAACCGTACATAGTTCTTTTTTGGAGGGAGCAGCATGTGAGTTGTTTCCTTTTTAGTTGATAGTTCGATAATGCAAAGCAACAAAATCATGAGGAGGAAAGCAAAACTTGCTCATAAAAAGGAATTTAGTTTAGTGCTCGGATATACGAGTATATATATGTTGAAACGAGAGCCATGGTCTAGCCGCCACCACCACATACAATATTTTTTTTAGAAAAAAAGTAGTCACAAAGCTAAGTACATCCATGGGCATGTTACTATATAAGGCGGACATTTCCTCCTCTGCTATTTCCTTATCCTTCACTTAACTTTTATTTTTTTGGCTTAGTTTCCCTCTCTCCTGCCATACGAGAGCTTAAGCGTGGTTGGCTTTTTCATACATATTTACGTCCTGTGTGTGTAACGTAACCTTATTGGAAGTCATAGGCGAAGCAGGAGCTAGACTAGAGAGACAGCGATTTCCCAACTTTCCTTTTTATACCAGCAAACCTTTTAGTCAACTATACAGCACTCATTTTTTCGCTATATATCGACGCGACGTACTCATTGGATAGATACATATTAGCTGGCCCATATGCCAGAAGAGTTTTTTTACGGGTAAGAACGTGAAATCGACTTTCTTGTACGCATATTGGTTCATGTAACTCTGGTTGAGTGAGTTTAACCGAGTATGAGGTTCCCTCCCTATAAAGAGATAGCTGGAGCTTTGTGTGATTTTTTTTGTATACAACCCTGTTCCATGTGCTCTATTGCTGGAAAAGACAGAGCCAGGAAATGCGATAGATCTAGTCAGAAAGATGGAAAATAAGGGACTTAAGTTGGTGACACAAACTGCGAGCCAAAGCCAAGCATGCAAGACGTACATAAAGTACGGCAACCAAGCTCCCACAAAAGTAAAGACAGTGTCTAAAGATATGGAGAGACGGAAATGGCTGGGTTATTTTTTTACTTAAAACTGTCCTAGCTTTTTCCTCTTTCACTTTTTGACAGAAAGCCTGAGACCATTTTCATATGCCATGCATGAAACTTGTACATTCCGTCGTACCACCAACCACCGTATTACGACATGACAAGGCTATGACTATGCCTCGCCGTTTTTATACGGGGGAGATGACTGTTCTCACACAATCTTGTGTCATTCTGTCTCCTACTCCTTTTCCTACTACATATTCCCTATTCAACCCGGCTCGAAGAAGAATACGCGGATAGTGAGGCACTTCTCAAAAGAGTGGAAAAAATTGTATAGACGAATAGGAAAGTATTTGGATCAAAGGAGAAATAAACTATTCCATTTCTAACACGCAGTCACTTTTTTCCTCCGCTTTCCTCCGTCCCGGGTATACCATGTTGCTCGAATATGGGGTTATGTATATTATAATGATGATCTACTTCACAAGAATAAAGAAGAAGGAGAAGGAGAAGGAGAAGAAGAGGGAAAAAACTTCACGAGTTATTTTACAGCAGGAGTAGGAGTATTGGAATTATATGCATGATGGCATATACTCTTTTGCAGTTGTGGAGGATAATGTACCAACAAATACACCAAAACACCAACAGGAAGCCGTGCTTTGTTGCTCCCAGATTATATTCACAGACAAGGCGAGCATGCATACATGAATAACAGAGGAGACGAATCCAATCTCGCATACATCAAGCTTCACTTGACTTTTTAGTCGGAGGCAATGGCAATGGCAATACTCCTCCAAGTCAAAGATTCAAGTGGAGTCTTGTAAAAAAGAGTATTTCTTCGCCCTTATAGTCCATCAATCCACTTTCCCCTCTTGTACTCCTCTCTCGTATTTTTTTCTGTCCGTTTGTTATTTCCTGTCGTTCCTCCTAGTCCGTTATGCTCATCACCAGATATGACTTATATGAAGACGCTATGGAAGCCCAACTTCCGTCCTTGTCTACAGAAAAAGCCGGGCGGTGGTGGGATGGATGGTGTTGTTGGTGTTTGTGAGAAAATGGAGCCTTGAAGATATTTCAACGACAATTTTTATTTCAGAGAAGAAAAAAAATAAAAAGCAAGCCGGTGTTTCTTGTCTGGGGTGCGCACGAGTAAATCAAATTGTCTAGACTTTTCTCCCATCAAAAGCGGAAATATTTTATGAACTGGATACAGCGTAAAATATTTTCTAATTGACAGAATCATTTGTTTGCATGTACAATTGGTGTCGCAAACGTCGTGTGTATCCCAAGTTATCCGAACCCCGGTAGACAATATTCCACTGTCAGATTAGTGGAGGGGGAACTGAAAGAGAGACTGGTGCGTATCACACACACACACACACACACACACACGATAACTGGGTTAAAATTTATGGTTGACTGGGAAAGTTGTAAACATTTCGACTCCTATTTTTTGACATGGTAGTATATTGTATTGTGGCGGAGTCAAACTCTGTGAATTTTTTTTATATCCAGCACCCTACCCTCTTCCCTTCCCAGCTACTTTCATTATGTTCCATAAAGAAAAACTCGGCTTTGTCAACATAGCCATTCCCGACTGTTTGTTTGATTGCCTGAAGAAGCCCCTATCTGCTCTGCATACTGATGCATAAGGGTAGGCATCTCTACCCGGATTTTCTCCAACTTTCCCCCTTTCCCATCTTTCATTCATCTACTTTCCTTAAATACATGTAAATCTGGCTAACAGTTGTTCTCCTTTCTTTCTTGATCCTTCAAAGTGGCTTTTGTGTCAGAAGAGGAGAAAAAAGAAATCTTAGTCCGTGTATGCGCGTTTTTTTCTCTTTCAAAATGAAAATCACATGTACAGCATTATGGGCACCTCACGAACTACAAAACGAAACTTGCCCCTTGTTGCAAGTCTCATATTATCTTGACGATTCCTTGTTTCAACTCTCTTTTTAAACCCATCCTTTTCCTCAAGAATAAATCAGCTCTGTATTGTAAAAAGGTATAAAAATCCCGTGTTCCATTTTTTATGCATTTTACATACAAGCCATTACTGACAAGTGGCCAATGAACAAATACACATGATGACGATGATGACGACAAGAGCAGCTAACAAGGTTCCTTTTCAGTTCATCTCCTTTTTTGGGAAGCAGGAACTGCTTAGCATAAAATAGTGGAGTAAATGTCAACTTCGACTAGTTTTGTGAAAAGATGCAGCTTAGGAGTTTCCTTTTGTAAATTTTAATAACAAACTGGGAAAAAAGGGGAAAAGTCCCTATTTTGCTCTTTTGAGAGGAAGGAGGCATACGGGATGCGCTCAAAACACGGAAAAAATCTTTGACGAAAGGGAAAGCTGAAAAGCTAGACAATCTAAGTACTTACGAGACTGCACTCAGAAAAAAATATTTTGTGGAGGTTTTAGCGACTTACTGCATCTAATGTATTTACAAGGACAAAAGAATAAACATAAAATGTGCGTGCCTTCGTACTGTATTCGTGAATCCTAATAAAAAAGTGCTTTTCCCAGAATGTAATATGAATACACTACATATATAGGTATACGTATTCCTTTCGAAGTGATCCTTTGGAGGGGAAAAAGTGAAAGTGGAAGACTCTTGTCATTTTTTTGCGGAGGAATAGAAAGCAGATTACACTGTGAATTTCCTTCTAGCACAAATTCTTCTTTTTTAAACTATTCCGCTGATTGATGTGAAAAGGGGATAAAAAATACATCCCAGTTTGTGTATCCAACCAAGTGTCTTATTCAAAAGGAACCACAAATTTTCGGATGGATGTATAAGCGCATATAAGCCCAGTGTTATAAAATTTGGATCAACATTGTTACAATTTTCTTCAATATGGGAGATGACGTCGAGGACAAAAAGGTTGCTCTTCCTGATTACATATACTTTTGAGGATTTGGGTATATGGGTCGTGACATGGAAGTGAAATTACTAAATCTTTGAGATTTCTCCTTGCCCTCCTCGTCAGAGAAATCGAAAATTCAGAGTGGGAGCTAGCGCAAGTGTTTGACAAGTACACAAAATGATGGAGGAATTTCTCTCTACATGACGAGGATATCCACCACAGGAATTTAATTCCTCTACCAGTGGCATTTCCCAGAAGGGAGGAGTAAACAAACGGAATACATTATAGTATTGTCAGTCAAGATTAAGGGCTCAAGGATGTCATTTGAGGAGTGCACTTGTGTGCAGAAATATTATCGCGAATTTCCTCATTTCCTCTCTCTCTCTCTCTCACTCAGACGGCTATCCTCTTTCTGTGGATGGGAGTCATCTCATTGCAAAAAAAGCCATTGGGAAGAAACAAAACCCCCTTCCCATGTTGCTTTTCCATGGGAAGTCGCAGTTAGAAAGAAAACCCCCATTTAAACCTTATCATCCTATGTATCAGTTTTCCCCTCCAACAACGTTCCCTAATTCTCTGCCTACCTAATAGTCATATTATGTCCTCGACAATAGCAAACTGGCTCGTTTTACACAGGGAAACCAGAGGAAGATGGAAATTACCATTAATTGCTATTCCATTATTTGGCATTAAACCCTTTTCCATATTGCCTTCTACCTCCAAAAAATAAAATCAGAACGGTGCATACTCCAACAACTCCAATCACCGCTCCAATTTGATGTGCGCCACAAGCGAGAGCGGAAACCAACTCCAGCTCCATTTTGAAAGTTGTACGACCTCGTGCAGGAAAGAGTATATAGCGTTTCCCTTCCCAATGGCCATTCTCAGCTGCAGCAATGGCTTTCTTTATTACTTTATATTAAAGGATGGCTCGGAAAAAAGTGGCACGGTAATGCCTAGGTTCCCAGGAATGACTACCATTTTATGATAACCGATAACGATTTAGATTCGCAAATGAATTTTCCCAGAGTTCTAATTAGGCCCCCTAACTCGGCAATGTTGAGAATGTCTTTGGCTTTTATACTCCGTCGTAACAATGGACCGTATACTATAATATCGATATAGAAAATTGGCAGTTTGGAGATTACCTTGTTTGTACGCATATCCTTCCTCCTGCCTGCCGCACTTGTCGAAATGAAGGATACGGGTCGGGTGGAAGGAAACCCTGTTATTTTTTAATGACTAGTAATGCCCGCCATGTCTCTGTTTGTTACACCACAATATGTTGTTTATGAGGACTTTCCAGCAAATAAAAATCCCAATCTCAAAGGGTCAACGCTCTCTCAAGGGATAATGTACAAATTAGGTTTTATTTACTTAAAGTTGGGCCATTGTAATAAACGGGTTGAGTTCGGAGGAGGATTTATTTTCCCCGTCAAATTTCTTCCTTGCCTGCAAGCAGAACAGGAGTGGTGGTTGCCACCCAAGTTGGAATGTCCAAAAAGGGATATTTTCCACGTGAGGGAAGATGAAAGGGAGCCTGGTGATTTATGATTTTGTTTTATCCACCAAGAATATCAGGTGNAGAACAGGAGTGGTGGTTGCCACCCAAGTTGGAATGTCCAAAAAGGGATATTTTCCACGTGAGGGAAGATGAAAGGGAGCCTGGTGATTTATGATTTTGTTTTATCCACCAAGAATATCAGGTGTTCGGAGGGAGCTTTGATGACATTAAATTGACAAGGATTAGAGATGATGACGTGCTCATGATGATGTGTAATGATGATGATGAGATGCATCAATACTCATTACATATACTAGACGGAGACTTACGGGAATGGCTCTGTCTGAAACAAAAAGCCGGAGGATTGGGTTCTACTACTACTTTCGACAAGTTATGGTGTATATATATGGGATATATGAGGATGTATGGCCCCGGGAAAGTGTGTAGGTATTTTAACAATGACAGTGAAGATAATCTGTCTCTTGGGAGGGAATCGGATGCTAGTTGATGTGGATGTAACAAAAAGTTATAACTGACAAGGCCCGATAACAAAAGCAAGATGATGGGGATTACAGGCGGAGTTTGACTACAAACAGGAAACTGCCGTCTGACAATGAGGCAAAAGCCTGGTGGATCTTCTAATCATCTCGACAGTCATTGATAAACACATTATTTAACATAAAACGTGCGACTACAAAAGGTAGGACTGAGGCGCAGCAAGGATGTGTGTGAGAAGGAAATATCATGTTGAGGGAATGAGAGTAGTCTACTTATCTGTCAACTTGTGCTCATTTTAGGGAACAAGCAACTCGTCCCTTTTCCTGGATCCCAAGAATGAAACTAAAAGTGAGGAGAGCTAACGTCGAGAAACACCGCCACACTGTAGAGAAAAGTCTGTCTACAATAGGTTATATTTGTGCACATTGTGGACATTTTGTGTGGGTGTTGGACTGCTGCCTGCACCTTCGTTTTCCATCCAGCATGTTTACCCTGCGGTAGCAGACTCCTTTGAAATGTTTTTCGGTGGATATAGAACAGGATATAAAATGTGGTATGATCACCGCATTATTGTGGTCAGATATAGTTTCACAGAAATAAACGAAATAACTACTACGGAGAAAAGCTATTTTAATGATTACATTAGCACATTAGAGATGATCTGTAATGTTGCCAGTGAGTGAGTTGAGTGAGTGAGTGGCATAAACACGGGAAGAGACTAGCAGTTTTCTCAATAGCTTCATCATATAGTGACGAGCGAAAGCAAGTGACCGAGTTTTACCTCGTCCCCATTTCTTTTATTTCCAGTGAAATTCTACGCAGCAGCAAACTGGATTTATTTAATTTTGCCTCAGGATAACTTTTGGGATATTGAGAAAGCCATTGTGGCAATGAATAAATTTTGGCATTGCCACACGAACGAGCAAGTGAAACCTAATAAGTTCAGAGTAGATCGAGCACATGTGCAAAAGTGCACAAAATATTACGGTAAAGGTATTCAGGCCGGTAATTACATTGCATTATGCATTTTCTCTGGGGACTTTCATCACTGATCGACCCTACTAGAAATTTCATTGGAATTCACATGCACAAAGAGAACCCTTTCATTTCCCTTTTACTTATTACCTTACCTTCTAGTTTCATTCGAGCAACCTTGAGTCGAGTCGGGCTGGATTGAAAGGTGACACATTGCCGAAAACCAATTATCCCATCGCCAGTCCCCAGGTTTCGGTGAGCACACAGTGTGCCAGCATGGTGCTAATTAGAGTGAAAAACGTGAGTGAAGCATGGATATGAAAACCTAGTGAGGAGTTAATTGTGTTCTGTCAATTTGTAAAAGATGTCAATTCCTTGAAATAATAATATTACTTTTTCCCTCAACTGCTGCTGCATGACAGGGCGAGTGTGACCACTTTGAATGATTTAGCAATCTAATGTATTTTCCACAGGACGATCTTGCCTCACCACACATATATGAGTACAGTACAGGTATCGTCAAATGTCAAAATGGAAACACCTGGAGTACTTGACAAGTCTTCCTTTAGCCGTCTATAATAATTATGTAATGTAGTTTCGTCAAGGAAAACGTCGAAGAAAGGGAAATACTTTCTTTATTCATCACATCACCTGTCCTAATTTTCGTTTAGGCACCCTCCATTGTCTCCCAATTTCAGTTTTCCTTTTCAGTCAAAAACATTGCGAATCACGTGTAACACACGCCGAGTTTTTGTCTCCTTTCCCATTTCCACCGGAACCCTTTTCCCCGGACCGGCAACGTCTTGATTATAAAACCAGAGAAATTGATGAAAAGAGAGGAGGGGTTGAATAGAAAAACTTCTTATGAGACAGGATTCTACGTATGTAGTTCACAACCATGAGGATTCAATGAGCGAAAGAGAGGGGCTTGTTTCCCTTTTTTTTTCTTCAAGGTGAAAGGAAATAAGGTCGTGTTAGGTACTGTCCGAAATAAAGAGCTGAATATATGAACACATCTCTCTCCACCATCACACTGTGTGTGTCGCATTCAGCCACTGCAAGCCATTATACCATTACAGTTGACTTGTTTTTTGTTGTACATGGATGGAGCCCCTCAATGGGAGCAATCTTCGTTTAAAATTTTAATGGCCATGTGAAGCCCACTCTATCTCCGTGTTTTCCCCCCAAAGAATACCCATAAGTTTCGCATAAGTTTTTCAAGTCAAGTCATGTGTTGAGGTCCACTCATTTTCCTAAGTGGTCTAAAATAAAACAGTGAAAAAAATCCAGTCGTTGGGAATACGTCATGAGAAATGCATTGACTATACCCCGTAAACCCTGTGCCCGAAAGGAATTTTCACTCATATTGTAATTTCTTATTGGCACTCTGCGCCACTTGCAGAACGTGTTTACATAGCACGGGGCGGGTGGTGGTAATGTATGTAGGTAGGTTTTTTCGGAGTTCCTAAATTTATAACGTGGAGAGGAACCTCTTGATTTTCTCTTAGTTAGTCTCACCAGAGATTTTTTTTTCTAAAGTTTGTTCACGAAGGGAACCTACTTATCCAACATTATCACCAGAATATCATACATACCTAATACACGATGATATACTCCCAGTGCCAGAGTTATACCTAAAAAAAGGGAGATACCGGTACTGCGAGGGTATACATGCTCCTCTCGTCTTTGTGTCTGGAGCAGCGAGGGAGATTTTTACACGATGAAAACTCATACACACGTAGCATTCATGACTCTCTCGGAGGCATAACGGAAAGGGAAAACGAGGCGAAGAAAAGTGTGTCAGCACAATCCTGTTACTGCTACATTTATATCATGCATTACTACTTCATAGCGGAACTGCTACTTCCCCCCTTTTCTTTGTACTACAACGTGTTTTCATACGGGAATGTGTATATCGTATAACTCTACCCTTTCTTCTTTTCTCCACTTTTCTCACAACTTTCCTTTTCCGAAGATGCTGGGCCAAGCAAAAAAAAATCCTGCGCTACCTATAGTCAGTATTCATACCTAAATAAGCTATTCATCCAATCTATGCTGCTGCTGGTGTAAAGGAGACATTGCTCGTTTCGCTCTCATTCCTCACTTGAGCCACCAAAAAAGGAGAATAACGGTGGAATACAATAAATAGAGAAAGCGAATTCACATGATGATGAAGTCATGTAAGAGGAAAAGAGAGATAAGAGGAGGAAGAGGGGCTGCTTTCCAAAATGTAAAAAAAAAATTATGCCATCCTTTTCGGAGAAAAAAAAATATACAAACCTGCAAAATATATGGACATAACTCATTTCGACACACAGACACGTTTTTATTTACACGGTGGATGATGCCTAGTTTCGACTAAGGTGTGTAAAAACAGGGTACGTATAGGTAGTCCGGTTTTTGTTTGTAGGTACGTGTGTACTTCCTTCCTACTGGCACTTTGAAGAGAAAGAGCGAAAAGTAAAAAAAAGGTACAACTTACTATACAAATGAAAACTATTAGAGAGGAGCTTTGTGTATTTTTTCATGTGTGCACACATTTTGTAAGATGTGTTATGTACCATGCACGTGTACATACACATCACGCGGGAGGCTTATTATTTAGCTGTATATATTTTCTCCAGTTATGTAATACTGTGTACTATGTACGTACGTACCTGGATACACAACCACCATGCTTTCGGCGTAGTCTGTCTGTAAACATTTTGCCAGTTTAGTTGGGCTGAAAGTGTGTTTTCCTGTGTGATGGACGGAATCTTTTTATGATGCAAATGTGTACCAGGAAAGAGGAGAAAGCCATGCTTTGCTATTCCACCTTGACTAATTCTTCCCATGAAGACATTTCATCGTGATGGAGTGCTAACCAAGGAAAATGTAAATTGCACGTAGGCCACCTATACATTCCGTGAACCTCACGCCATGTGTAATTGATTAAGCTTGAAATGCAAACTTCCTCCTCCTCTCTTGTTTTTGCTCATAGATGAAGAATGACGGTAAATTGGAGAGTGGTCCATTTTCTTTATGGGAAAAGGGTACAGAGTACAAAAGGAAACATTTTAATGGGGATATATATATTTTTGGTCTCTGGATCCATCCCCACATTCATCTCATTTAGTCGTAATACAAACCTACTTTTTATTCACTTTTGGAGAAAAAAAAAAGTTTCCCCTTTGATCTCGGATATTTAATGCAGTT
Organism: Dicranocentrus wangi; assembly: GCA_036850665.1. Classification (NCBI taxonomy): domain Eukaryota; kingdom Metazoa; phylum Arthropoda; class Collembola; order Entomobryomorpha; family Entomobryidae; genus Dicranocentrus; species Dicranocentrus wangi. The sequence continues at coordinate 11,479 of JAANSN010000527.1, forward strand.
TCGGATTTGTTCTCTTTTACTCAACTTTTACTGTTTTTATTGGCTAAGGGCTTCACTTTGAATTTTCCTGTTGTTACATTTCACCCAGTTGACTTATCTCCTCCGTCGACATTCATGCTGTTTATTGATTCCCTGGAAAAAGGAATTTTTGAGAAAGCCTGAGTATATCTGTATGCAAAAGGGGATATGGTTATACGGGAAATCGCGAGGTATTAAAGTATTCAAAGTCTCTATTGAAGTAGAGTACTTAGTTTTTTTGGACATGGCCCGGATTTCTCAAGAGTTTTTCTTTCGCAACACCACCCGTACGTTGGTTGGTACTCGATAGTCTGAGGGAAAAAACCTATTTGCAACACAAGTAGCTAGTAGACTTTCGAGTACACACACAGAGAGAAAAAGAGCACGGCGAATGGCATAAGATGCGGGTCTTTATCAAAAATCAATAATTTTATTCCTACCAGCACCACAATATACTAACCGTAAGGCTCTCCACATACTGAAGCCACATGCCAAGCCGCACCCAACCAAAAGCAAACTAACGGCAAACGCATTTTTGCATATATGCACTCTACCCAAATCCCATTTTACGGTATACATGTATTTTCCCTGTTTTGCAATGCATGCAACCCATTCCGTATTACACAGTACAAACGCTCTTTTCCCCCTTTTTCTATATTTTTTGTGTTACACGAAACTAGTGATATAGCGATAGCTCTAGTTCTCTCTCTCTCTCTCTCTTGTTTTGTCAGCTTCTGCATCGCTGGAGAAATGTACACAACTCATTTCGAGAGCTTCTTGCTTTCCCTGGCATACACCATAATAGATTTATGACCTTCACCAGAGAGTCAGAGAGGCTAAGCTTGTTTACGAGGAAATAACAAGGGCTTATCTGGGCTCGTTCTCTCGTAAAAATCTATATCTTTGTAGTAATGAAAGTACGACCGGAAATTTCAATCCACGGAAGGCGTAAGCAAAAATCCACATGAGAATCTATCATTCCATCACGCACTCAAGAAATTTCATTTGTTTGCCTGGCATAGATGAATGAATTACTGGAGATTTTTTGATTTACATTGCCCAGCCGATATAGGCTCTTCCCTTATGCAAATATGGAAGTACGACGACGGTGAGTTGAGTTTACACAAGAGTTGTTAGTCTCTCCTCTCCCGACGTGAGAAAAGGATTGAAAGTTATTGTACTTTTATGGAATAATAAATAGATTAATTTCGGGGGAGTGGGGCTGTAAAAGTATGTAAAATTTTATGGGAGGGTTGGCAGCTTGTGTACCTACAAATTAGGTCAGATCCCCAAAATGCCAGACTGATGGGGGTAATTTACAAGATGAATTGTTTTAGCTCAAGAAATTGGCAATACAAATTAGTGCCGGATTGCTGGGAGAGTGGCTATTTATGACTTTCCGGCGATAGGCATCGACCAAGAATTTTCCATGCTTCAGCCTCCTTTTTAAAATGCACGCTAGGCACTAGCCAGGGCTTTGAGTGCCTAGCATTTTTAATTGTATACAGTTTTTTATGTAATAATTCCACCACACCATGATTACACAATTTTCAAAGAAAAAAACAACAACAACGTTATACCATTTGCGTATCCACATAAATCCGGCCATATATTCAGGCATCACATGATGGATTATTATAATGTGGGACGCAATGAGGCATAAAAATATTGCCTGATAATTCAAGTAGCCCATATGCTTTCGCCAAATTTCGCCACAAATTCCCAGAATATTTTCTGCAATGCGAAGAAACGCGAAATGAATCTGAGAAGAAAAAAAATACCAGGGAAATCTTTATATCCTCGCTCGATCCACACATAACCACGCTATTTATTGTGATAAATTGTAAAATAATATGGTGCAGAAAAAACTGTGGAGTTTGCGATTTTCCTGATTTATTCCCATATTTTCATATGATAACCCACTTAATATATTCCCTTTACTTTCCACTTTGGCTAAAGTTTCTCCATAATCACGTACACGAGTATTTAGTCGGTTGCTTCGTTCGTTCGTACATATATATATATATATTCTACGGGGAAAAAATCCTTGTGGACTGAGCTAACCAAGCGGAGAAATATCTGGGAACAAAAACATGTTATGAGGCGACGAAGATTCATGATTGTATGAGAATATCCACGTGGAAGGGTGGTATAAAACTGTGGTGAGTGTTCTACCAAGATTTCCGTATCGTGTTTTTTTTTACTCTAGCTTGCTTGCTCTTCCAAGAAGATAACTCGATGATTATGGGGCTTTCACTATTCCACTTTTCCCTTGCTATAAAAAAACCAAACCTAGATACGGTATATATGGAAAAGATGTAGTAGAGACTGATCACTATCTGAGAGAGAGTGAGTGTACGAGGCGAGGGTATGGTAAGGGTAACCCTATCTGGTATTATTAATCAACGCTCGAATAGTCTCTGTAGAGGTATTTCATTCATCTTATGATGAAGTAATGAACTACCTCTGTACTCCCTTTCTACAGAGAATAATGGGGGAATTATAAGAAAATTATAGGAAGACGGGAGTATACAAGAAGAGAAGATGCAGCTTAGGTTTAAATGTGTGGTGGGACGGGGAATATTCCACTGTCTTTATATATAAATCGGTGTGTATTTACACTTGAAAAATTTATAGTTGGGCCCTATGCAAACACAAAGTCCCATCAGAGATAGATAGAACTATATATAATGGTCGTCATTTGTTGTAAGAACATGTTATAAAATATATCTAAATGAAAATTTGTATTCAGGGAATCTCCAAATTGATTCTCCCTAGTGAACTCCACTCCATTGGAGTTCTCGTTTAAAAAACCTTATTTCTCTCGTCTTCTCAAGAAATATTCAAGGAAGTGGGGTTGCATTGTGTAGGTATAGCGTGCAGCGGAGATACATATATATGCATGCATCCAAGTTTTACTTTTAGGTTTTAGATCTTCAAATATAATCATGCTCGGCGGAACATATCGAATCACTTTGAAAGTATATAGGTAGGTATATGGATGCAGTTCCTTGTGCAACCAGTTTCCACTTTGCAATTAAGAAAACAACCGAAAGGAATTCGCTGCCAGCATGTGTTGTTTAATGACAGGGCCAAAATCTAAAAATATATGGTCCGTATCGACCACCCGCTTCAGCTGGCAGAAATTTGAGAGATAAGCAAGCGCCCATTCATTCTGTATGCACCTCTCTCCCATATTATTCCAATTCAATTGAGTTCTTTCACTTTTTGAATTTTAAATGTGGAAATGGAAAACATAGGCATAACTACTGTGCCTAGAGTACCAAACACACAGGCATAAAGATTCTCCTTAAATATTCCACATTGTATTAATTTTTTATATTACTTTCCTTCCAGGTTGATGGAAGGGGAAACGCAATGGAGAGTGCAAATCAAGCGGTTTCCAGTTAAGACTGCCATTATTACCATCATTTTGAAAAAAGAAGCTGAACAATAGGGTAAAATCCCAACAAAAAAATTCAGCATTTCAAAAACAGTTTTCAAGAAGACACTCTGTTTTGGAAAAAGTAGTTCACAATTTCTTTCCTAAACCCAGAAGATATATTTTACATAGGCATTAGCATTTTACCCTTTTTTCTCCTTTCAATGTCTTACAAAAAAGGAGCTTCTTTGTGGGCCTGTGTATGTTGATCCTTAGGTTTTTTCTACCTTTTCTTTAACCTTCCTCTGTGAGAATTCTAACAAGTGTCGGAAATTTTTATTACTTTTTTTCCCTTTCTTGGCATGGCTATAAGAAACCGGGAGGGGAAGAGGATGGTAAAAATCGAAAGAGGAAGAGTCAGGCAGTTTTCCAAGACGGAAAAAATGACATTCAGCTATAGGGAACTCACCAGTTGTTCTTGTTTTAATGTATAAAACAAACGACAAAATTCTAGACGGGAGAGGGCTTAAGAAACTAAATCAGTAGAGACAGACCTGCATAAAATATCCGTTTATAACAGGGGGAAATTTTCATTTTGAACCCTCATCCTGATGAAAGGTAAGACTTTTTTAACGTTGTACCTAAGTTTTTTTTCTCCGCGCTCCCACGAGTTGGACACCCTTCGTGTGGGTGTACGTACACAGAGTCTACTACGTGGGTACAAAGTATTTTCAAATTTTCGATACGGGTAGTTCCGTTCACGTCACGCTTCACTGAAACATTCCAACATTCATTTATTCACATCATACGGCTAGCCTGTACCTATATCCTCTCCTCTCTAGAGGACCAAAACTTTCCTTTTGGAAATCACTTACTTACACATGTTTACAATGACAGGGTGAAAAAATAAGTGGACTTTTTGCATACCTTTTTTCACCAGGGGTTTGTGAATGCATCAAACAAAGTGCATGCTATAAACTTTTCTCCTTTCTGTCGAAGCCGTTTCACGTGTGATGATGGTAAACTGACAACAGTTTTCCGTTTCGGAATTTTTTTTCCATTCACTCACTCCCTCGCCAGCCTGCGTTACTATTCAAATGCTCTCGCAACAAAACAGGGAAATTGGTGGGGAGACAGGGGAAAGAGCCACTTTTTTATTGTGGATGCATGACCTGAACAGACCCCCCAACCATTTCAATTTCAGTATTGTTCGGACAAAACAAATTCTTAAAAGTCCACGTTTCTCTTGATATATAAACGGCGTAGCGCAGAATATGGAGCAATGTGAGCATCTATTTTAGCTGTTTTATTGCACGTCATGGATCCTAGCGTGAGAAATGGTGAGTGTGAGATATCCCTAAAAAATTGTGTGTTTTTTCTGCGAAAAAAAAACTTTTTCCCCTTTCTCTCCAACAAACCTTTCCATTTACGGCCCAGTTGGCTTTATGGATTTCACTTGGTGAGAGAAAGCACTCAATACGAACGGAGGGAAGGCTGGAGGAGGAGAGCATCCATTGCATTTTCACTTAACCGTTTCAAAGCTACTTTACTTGATTTTTCTATATATACTGTTGCTGCTTCGTTTAGTCCAACACTCTGCTGAGCAATTCAATGTTGAGAGCAGAGCAGGTACAAAAAAGGTAAAGGTAGTCGTGTGTAGTAGAATAGTGTGCACAAAAAACAGTGTGTTCGAGTATTATATTATGCACTTTTTTGAACAAGGTACGGATACACGGTACACGGATAATATCAGTGGAAAAAGCAATTTCCATGAGCAATCCTAGTTTCATGCACGAGGGCCGAAACTTACAAGCAATTTCACTACATTTTCTCTCTTTTTCTTCCAGAGTTTTTTCCCGGGCAATACACACAACTATATATTGGTTGTACACCACTGGTGTAGAAAAAGTCAGACAATTTTTGCATTAATAAACAATGATGACCTTTTATTCAGCTCAACTTGTCTGATTTGAAGGGAATAATGATTACTAGGATAGAAAAACAGCTTTCGAAAAATATATACAGTTTTACTGCCGCAGTGGATTATTTTCACAATAGGTTTTTTGTATGTCGAGTCAAGAAATCCCATGTTCAAAAATTAAAGGGAACACAAAAAGGAAATGGAAATACAAGGAAGGTAATTGCATTCGCACAAATCATCTCTCCCCCCAAAAAATTTTAATTTTTCATGCGAATAATTCTCCATAATAGTCTTCTACATTTCATGTACGACTATAAAAACATGATAGAAAAAAATGTAATGTAAGTTGAAACACTGCAAATTTTTTTACTGGGTGTGCATATATAATATTATACGCCGTGCTGTGGCTGTGTGGCTATGATTTGTTTATATTATCATCCGCAAAAGCTTTCCCTAGTTTAAAAGTCAGATGAGAGGGAAAAAAGTCAGTTGAGTTGTCTTCGAGAAAGATGTATATAAAAAGATATGGCAGATTTATGACTTTCTCTCTCATGAAACAAGCTACTATCATATGGGTTTCGTTTCAGTCGCGTGGTTTCGAATCGACTTCGAACTAGAAAATTGCCGTTACTCGCTAGTCGCTCCCTAGCCTATCAACACGAGAGGAGAAGAAGAGTAAAAAAATGGATAAAAATAAGGCGAAAAAATATTCATACTGGTATTTTTTTGTATCGCATTTCGCATATGATATTAAAATCCCAATTTTCATACTTCCTCCTCCTTGCCCATTTTTGCCCAGTTTGGAATATTATATATGTACTATTTCGGGCCTCATCTTATTTTCAGATAGAGGAAAATACTCTATTTGAAATAACGGTGCATGATGATATGTGCCTCTTCGTAGTATGTTGTATCCCCCTAAAACATGAGAATATATACTGGAGTAAAACTCATGAGAATGTGAAGTACAGGAATATCCATGTAATGTGTACCCCGCTAAGTTATGAACCTTTGAAAAGCGGGGACCATATCAGCAGAGATATATGATATACTTCAAGGAGCGGGTGTATGAAAAGTTGGAGAAAATTACAAAAGGATATAAAAACATAAGCTTATTAGTTACTCTGGTGGTGAGAGAGCCGCAGCATATGCGAGACTCCTTGCTAAATTTTAACTGACTGTGAGAAAAGGAAATCCAGGGAAAAAAGTGAACAAGCCATAATAACTACTCCTTTTGTAGTATTTACGAAGATACACACAAGCACAAGCACGGAGGGAGAGAGAAAGGGGGAGAGATGTGTACTCGGAATTTTTTTTCGTAACTAATACTAGCCCATCCGTAGTTTTTTGTGTTATCTGGATGAGGAAGTGAAATTCATTACTTTCGCTGATAAATCAGAGTGGAAAAGATTAGGGAAGGAGAAAACTGTGAGTGGATTGCTTTCCCTTCCTCTGACTTTCCTCCACTACAAGATTTACTAATATAGAGAGGCAATTTAAGAAAATCCGCAGCTCTCCAAGCCTCTTCCTTCCTTTCATACAGCTTAGCTTGGTGGAGCGTACTACTACTACTACGTGAAAGTTTATATATTTTTGGTGGCGGTGGGCGAAAAAGTGGGGAGTTTGGAGTGTGTGTGTCTCCTTTTTCCAACAAGATATTTTGTGAATTTTGGATTAGACTCTCGGTTCACATTAGATCCTTCTCATGTTTACGGCTAGTCCCGCTCTTCGCCGGCGTGTTTACGGGATGTTACGTAATGCAAGTAATATGCTATATATATTATTATCCTGGCTCGTGAAAAATATGTACACAGACTCCTTCTTTCTGCTGATCCTTTAAGAGGTTTTGTGATATTTGATGCGTTTACAAAAATATGTAAAGAACGCTAGCCGTCTGTGTGTGTAAATATAGAAATGGTTTAACATTACGAAAATAAAGTAGGAGTAGTGCAGTAGACCACAAATTTTTGCATTTGTACGACTTCCTGTTCCATACGACGCTTGAGTACTTGCATTTTAGTCAATCCCTTCAATATACATTTTCTGAATGGGAGGCAGAGTAGCGTTTAGTGAATTTTGTGGGAACATGAGAAAATTGCATTATATATAGGTCTTCAGCGCAATTTAAGAGTGTTGTTGCCGCATACATTACACTACACGCTACTTTGAGAAATTGTCAGACAGACGGTCTGGCTGGAGGTGGATGAAAATGAAAGCAGGAGACAGTAAAAGGAATGTCACCTTCCCTTCACGCAATCGCTCGTTGTAATCACAGCTCATTTCGATCAAATCGTGGCGACGACACGGGAAGCGCGTGTGTTTTCCCCGGTGAGCTTCCGTGTCATATTTACAAAGGTAAATAGATTTTTAGCTTATTTGATACTAGGCCTGATATTTGGGGACAGCCATAAAATCACAATATATATGTGTTTGTTCAACCATCAACCAATTTTGTACTCGTTAAATATCTCGAGGCCAAACAATATTATTACCTGGGCATATATGCTCATGTTTGGAAATTTCACCGAATTGGATCGCTTAAAATAAAATCAAATTTTCTACATAGAATATACATACCTACATCCATCTGTTTTATAGTTAGTGAGGCGACATATGGAAATTGTTTGACGTAAACCAGTTTATCGGAGAATATGTAGATTTCGGGATGGGGCCAAGCGTGATTTTCGAACAGGGACAAATGCAATAATAACGCAAAATATGTATGTTCGTTTCCGTCCCAAGGCCCATTTTTGAAGAAATATATCTACGAAAAAAATGAAAATAGTGCACGTGTACACACTTTTGTATTATTACACGTACACTCTCTCATTGCAAGCACGCTTAAGTAGATATACCGTCGTGTCCAATAAAGCGTTTTGTGCACCGATTCCTGCCCCCGTTCAAAAACATGCTAGAATATGACAGAGTTAAAAGTGTTTGCGTTTTCCCTGTAATGTAATAATATGTAATTTTGTGAAAAGCAATATATGGATATTTAAAAGTCGGCAAATTCTCGGAAAAAATCCAAACTTCTGTCAGGCAAGTTTCTGAGTAAAGTAAAGCGCATTGTGAAACAGCGTAAAAAGCTTTTTCATTGCAAACAAAGGGTTTGTATATATGCTTGTAGCGAGTTACATTTATGCCAAAAACATTTCAACGCTTACCTGTTGGTGTCCACTGAGAAACAGCTGAAATAAGCACGAGCAGGAGGACAGGCTCTCCCCGGCCGAAGCCAGTAAGTAGCGTTGTCGACAGAGAAAGTTTCTTCATTGTGACTGGCCGTTAAATGCAGTGTGGAAGTGAAGTGAAATGGCAAAACGGAGAAGAATTCCTCTTTTTGTTCTAAAACTTCATGAGAGCACAACAGGAAAATCCCTACGCAGATATAATGGGGAAGAGCAGAGGCTATAACAGCTGTAAAAAAGTTTTTTTCTGCCTCTGAACACACCTTATATAAAAGAGAGTCTCTGATAAATGAATGAAGATATAAGGTTTGAGACAGATAAATGAGTGTCAAAGCACACTTGAACTATCCTTTAATTTGCTTTTGCACTCTGTTGCTTCCTTATTATTCACTTCCGTATATAGACGGAGCGGAGGGGAAACGTGACGCTGTATGCACACTTGATGACAGCTAATGTTCCAGTCTGTGAATATCCTTCAGTTTTTCTCGTTCGCCCTCCACCGTTTTTGTGTGCTTGAAACACTGGTGAAGCCGTGATGGAGCAATAGAAGTGATGTTAATGATTATAACGATGATGGGAGCAATTCCCGGGAAAGTGACAGGACTTTCAACTTTTTATTCATGAATATCCATCAACATTCTGGCACGCACTGGCATGATGGGATGGGCTCATGCATTAATTTTTTAAGAAAGTTTTTCGACACTTTTTAACCTTCTTCTGGAGACAAGACAAGGATATAAAGGTTTTCGCTGAGTGGAGCTTCTTCACCAAGTTTGGGATGAAATCATCTGAGGAGAGCAGGAGGTCTTTCTTTCTTGGTGAGGTGATGTGTGTGATAGGACTATCACTACGGGATAGACACTATATATGAACATTAAGTTGTGGAGGAATTGAGGAGTATAGGCGTGCTCACTTTTTCCCCATTCAAGTTTCATACACGGATTATAAAATGCATGACATTTCACTCTATGCATATTATAGTTAAGTTATCCTTATGTCCCACGTTCGAGTCGAGGGCTAGCTAGCTAGCTATGCGAGCAAGGGAGATCACTGGGAAACTCGGTTTCAACTTCAACTTAAAACTGCTTCTCACTCACAGTTTTGAACTCTGGGTAAACACACAGAGCAACGCTTAGATCCTTTTCTCGGTCTACCATAATATATAGTAATGGTCCTCGAAAATTCTATGAATTCACTATTAAAATCTTTACCATTTTGTGAGAAAGGTTGCACTGGTGTGAAAAGTGTAAGGAGGGCTATGCATATTACATAACAAGGAGATATAGCTCTTCCTCAGAGAAACGAAACTGCTCCAGTGAGTTCAAAACCCACCACCCAGCAAAAAATAACTGTTTCTGGGTGAATAGGAAATGATTTTTTGTTGTTGGTGACGAAGGCTGAAACACCAGGATCCTCTCTTTGTTGTTAAACTGTTCTATACAGTCCAAACTAGAGGGATAGGGACACTTGAGTCGAAGTGGAATTTATGTATCTGATAGGAAACGTAGTTAACCGGAGCGAAAGATAGGGAAACGCGGACGCTGTTGACTGTCTCGACTGTCTCCTTGTTGAGTTGATGGTGTCTGATGAGTTGTACAAGAAGTTGACTGGCAGAATGAGTTAGGGAATGAATGAAGAAAAGAGCCTTGTCCTCTTTTGCCACCACTCTATATGAGTCCTCTTCAAGTTTTATTTTGCGAGGGGAAGCGTATCGGAAGGAGAATCCACTAGTCAGTCATTTACTCCTTGAGTCACTTGATGATGATGGAATGAGATTTGGCGACGAATTCTGGAAAATGAATGATAATTATTATATGTTATGGCACGCTATTACCTATGTATATATTATAGCGAAAAGTATTTACAGCAGCGGGATATGTAGCACACACAACTCAATGCATTTGTAGCGCAGTGAAGCTTCACTTTGTGAGTGCGCCGGCACGATATCTAATTTGCTACCCGAGCTTCAAATTTGAGGTGTGTATTAAGCTGAACCATGTTACCAAGTATAAATTTATAATGAATGAGTGGCCTTATTGAAAAGAAGTGTAAAATGGTATAAGCATATAGCCCTCTAAAATGGAATATTTGAAGAGGGACGACTAGGTTGATTTGAGTTGACAGGGTGCTCACTTAATCCGAATTATTAATGAACCTTTCCTACAGAATTATATTGCGGGAGCTTTCACTCCGTGAACTTGATGAACCTCGCCTGTCCCCTCTGTCTTTCCTAATGGGGTAATGTACTAATGGGTTTTGTGTGAATGGACCTAGTGGAACTGGAAATGAAGGGTGAAGGGGAGCTTATGTGCCAGAATTTGTCGATGGTCAAAGGGTAAAATCAGACAGATCTGACTCGTCTTATAGTAATTAGCCCCTCCGCAGTGAAAACCAGATTGAAAGGCGCTAGTCGATGTACATTACGGGGGATAAACCCACAAAAAATTCACGTTAGCCGGCGTTCCTTTCCTATGGGTTTGTTCCCTCCATTTACTTTCTTTAGTTTTCCGCTAAACCCATTTTCTGTTAAAGTTCATATAACCCTGACTCTCGAACGAAACGGGTAGAGAACTTAATTAAGTTTTTGTTGGGCTGTTCCGGAAGAAAATACGTTTCATGTGCGGAAGTAATTGCAGCGGACTTTTTTTTTCGGATGGGCTATTCGAGTGCCAGTAGTGAGTGGTGCACATACGCATCGCGTTTTTATACTCGGTGTGGCGGCACGTTCCTTCAGGCTGGTATATTAGTAATAAAAGCACTACAACTTCAATTAACTCGAACGGACACATAATCTTAATAGTTCTAAAAATCCGGTGTAATGCGTGTAAGAGCGACAGAGGCTACATTACTACCACAAAACATTTTTTCCAGTGGATTGGGGAAAACGGAAGAAATTTGATTTTTTTTCCAGTGCACCGGACTTTTTCCCTTTGAAACACATGCTGCTCCACTGATATCTGTATCTCCAACACACACGACAGGCTACATGAGCATATCACAGCTGGACGCGTGTTATCGTCACACTAGGCGTGAGCAATAACAGTTGTTTTTTTTCCAAACCAGAGAAAAAAAATTCTGCCGAAACCTTAGTTTGAGCTCACTATTACAATTTTTGCCCTTAAAGCCGCACTGCATTACCGGGAAACTATTGGAATATAACTGGTGCTGTCTTTTACACAGAAATAATCGTTCCCGAAAATGATCACTTTCTCTTTTTTCCCCTCCCTCAGTCTATTTTCCCTCTGTTTACTTGAGAGGAAGTGAGGAGGGGAAGCCGTGATAATAATTTGAGTAATCAAAATGCTATAATCTTGTCAAAGCCGCTTTTCCTCTGAAATGAAACGAAACAGGGGGAAAATGTGTGCACAATATAAAAAATATATATCCTCGTCATAGACGTCTATCTTTATGAAGAAGAGCAACTGGAAAAACAGTGCAGCACTAAAACCAGTCTTTTGCCGCAAAGTTACTAAAACTAAAGTCAAACTTGGAAAAACCTGTGAAATCTGCTTAGACAGAGGCTCATTTCCAGCACGGTGTCTGTAACTACGTGCAAAAGATATTTTACTGGTATACAATATAGATTATGGGAAGTCCTCCTATTACCGTATAGATAAGGTTTTAAGCTCGCTGAAACTTTGGATATCTCTCGTCTCAACAGTGCAGTGCACAGGAAGTAGTCCAGCCAAAAAACCCCCAATATCGTATCGTATATATATTGCCTCCCTGTTTGTATTTCTATGAAAGTGATACCGACAACTCCAGTTGTACTTGTTTGACTAAAAGCTTAAAAAGCCTTTATCCGACAAAATATTTTGTTGCACGACGCACCTGAATGTGGTATAGATAGACGAATCGAGAGAGAGAGAGAGAGAGAGAGAGGAAAAAAATGTTTTACTTTTCCCCATTATGGGTGTCCTAATCAAGATATAAAAATGTTGATATGCCAAGGGCAAATAAAAATTCGGAACATTGCTTTTTACGACCAAATCCTCCCAAAACGTTATAGCTATTTCTATCTTGACAATAATTGACAAAATAAAACTATATATTTTTTCTCTATCCCCGTTTACGTACGTGCTCCAACGATACAACTAATTTTCTCGTCAGAAGCCTAAATTGTGGAGTACAGAACTACCAATTAAAACACAATCCTGTGATAATCACATGTAATCAATGGGGAAAATATATGGTAAACAAAATGAAAATATCGTATTTTTTGGGTTTGATGGCATTTCATGCATAAAATGCACATGTTTTCTTCCTACTCTGTTTACGTATTGAAAACAAAGTAACCAAAATGGCCACTTTTCTCCCCTACCACATATATTTGTCACAACGAGACCACATTCTCCTCTTAATATAATTACAATTACAATACGCAGTTTTCCACCGTATTATTTACCACTCCGAGTGTATTTCTGCCAGCCACATTTAAAAAACAATATTATCCGGATATTTGATCTTGTTTGAGTAACAAGAGAACACGGTAAATGGAGGATGCTTCAGAGTTGGCAAAACCCCTAATATTTCTGTCACCAAGATGAATTTAAAGCAGTGTAACCATACCTTTGGCACTCGAAACTCGAGTGGTAATCCTGCATACTGCTTGCTACACTACTGTTGTATTTTTTTTCTAAACTGAACTCGTCGAGATGAGAGATTCTCTAGAAAATTTAAGGAGGAGAGCCGCAGCACCTGATTAGATTTTCGCGATTGATAAAAGCATTATGAGTTTTAAAGTAGTGCTTGACACTCCAAATTTATCATGTAAAATGTACTGCCAGCAGAATGACACGCCTGTGCGTATCCTTGTTTCTTTACAACTAGGTCGTCATTACACACAGCTACTTTTTTCCCTAGCACACTACTACTCCCCGAGCAACTTCTACGTTTTTATCATCTGTTTTTCTCTCTTGGAGATAAGAAAAATAGAGTGTATTCACAAGACAGACGTGATGTAAGAGGCAACTTTGTGATTTAAAAGTGGCGATGATACATGCGTGGTTGGATGAGCAAAGTACATTTTTTGCAACGATTCTTTCAATTACAAACAACTGTCTCTTTCGCACATGCTTCATTATCAAGCCTCTCGCTCTCGCTGTATAAAAAATGCAGTGTGGGCTGGGGTGTGCGGTAAAGTGTTTGTATTTTACGAGTTTATTCGTGTATACACATAATAATGATCATTGTGTCTTCTTGAATTATTTGTTTCTTGCTCGCTAAGTACACAAAGTTAAAGTGGACGCAATTTCTTACAAATAATGTAATCCTTTCTAAAGTGGAGTGGAAGACAAAGTCATGTTTCATTGAAACTCAAGATGGTCTACTGATTGCTGTGTGTGTTATATGAGAGTTATTGATGTAATCCAAGTATGTTTATCCCTCTTGTTTTCTGATTTTGACAAAGGAAAAGTTAAAAGTTGAGTAAATAAAAAAAAATCCTCAACAAGTTCACTTTCCTTTTCGGTGTATATTACTACTACCTCGTCGGATAAACAATCATATGATGGTTGTTCCTCCTCTCCACAAAGTTAACTGTATAAGAGGGAAAACTTGATTTTTTTCCCAACCGAATTAAATTTACTATTTTCCCTTTTGCTCTTCTTCTGCTGCTGCTAGCTCCACGGCTCCACGTTACGTTGAAAAGTTGAAGAGCCAGCAAAAAATTAAATGTATGTGTGTACATGAGAGTATATATGAGAAAAGGGGGAACTTTCCACTTACTTTCTAAGGAAAAAAAGTTTTCTTTTTAGAGAAAATTTTTGGTCGAAGTCGAAAAGAGTGGTTCCACTATATTTCTTCTTGTCCCGTCACTTCACCCACCAGACAACGCTTGGGCCACACTAATTTTAGCATTAAGTACGTGCGTACAGACACGTTCTTCTCGGCTCTATATCTGTTGGTGTCGGTAAGGTTATTGTCATCAAAGTGGAAATTTCTCCATTTAGGGAAATAGAAGTTGATTATGGTGACACCGTGTTTCTGGTGTTGTCACAGCAGATGATCATCCCGATGATGAGATGAGAGGATTTTATGAGTGTCTGTGTCTCTCGCTACCGCACTATATGTAGTATATGGGAGACTTGAGAGATTCCCAAAGGAGCTTCCTCAGAGTTTCCTCCCCACGTAATAAGGGAGTTGCAATCAGGAAGAATAAGTGCTTTTCCCTTGTCCCCGAAAATCTAAAACAAATAGTAATCTTCACCCACGCATACAACCAACTCACATATATCACCAACACTAGTCAGCACACTTGTGCACGCGAATGACTCTGTTACTTGGTGGAAAGGGCTAAAACTCAGGAAATGAAAGCGGATGATGGTTGCTCTCAAAGTGGTAAAACTTCACCGTTATATAACGTAATAACGGTAGTCAAGTGCAATGAAATGGAATGTGTTGTGATGTGAAGCGAATGCAATCCAATGCAATCCGTTGCTTCTCTAATGCAATGAAACTGCAACTGGATAACCGTAAGTACAACGACACATAAACTGCTGTGGATATTTTTTTCTGTCGAAATCCTTTGGGTGGTCCCCAAAAAATGTTTAAAGACTCCCCTCTCTCTCTTTCCTCCGAGATTGGAGACAGGATAATGGTTAGGTTAGGTAACTGTGAAGTGAAAGTGTGGGGACTGGTTACACAGCAGCTCTCTATCCATTCCCATTTGTAAACATTATCAAGTCTAAGTATACAACTGCATCCGATCTATCCCTGCACTCAACTCGGGATTATTTTTTTCCCTTTTTTTTAGATCGGATTTTCAAATGGAAATCAAGATCTGGATATGTGAAGATGGATTTTTCGTGTCCAGAGAGTTCAAGGTGGGACGAGAATTCACCAGACACAGACGATGAGAGCATTCACTTCACACTTTTATTTTTGGAATGGCTGTAAAAGCAAGCCCCAGCCCACGAAATTTGGTTGCCAATATAATGTTACGCAATATCCAATTGACATTCCTCTTTCCCCTTTTTTCCTGCCCGTCCTTTTCTCTCTTCCTGTGCGCTCACACAACCATTACATATGTAGCAAAACCTGCTTTCACCAGCAGAATCATGAGTAAACTTTATTTTGATTGAGTGGAACTGACAGGGAACAATTGACAGAGTGAGAGGAGCCCACAGACGACCATCTCAGCAATTGCTAGACTAGCTCCAGAGAAAGAGCTTGTTGACGAGAGACTCCATTGAAGGGAACTAATAGAAAAAGGCGAAGGGAAAAATGTGTACACTAGACACAGTCAAAACTGAAGAAGAATGGAGCGGTCCCAGAAGATCGGAAGTGCAGGAGCGATACAAGATTGATCACACAATTGTTGAGACTCGAACCCAAAGAACTCAATACTATTTCTTGTGAACTTGACTAGCAAATAGTTGAATTGGAAAGTGGAGGCAGGGATCCTGTATTTTTTCACTACCAGTCCTAACAATAACCGCTGGTGTGTTGTAATGAAAGTATGTATCACTATTTTTTCCACGAAACTTACATATTATTTTCTTGGTTTTAGACACACGTCCACAAGGGCAATATCTTTCTTCCTTACAAGCCCTTCCAAAGAGTAAATAGGCGGAGAGAAAAAATACAGTTTTTTGTAGAAAATAAGAAGAAAAAAAGTAGTAATACCAGTTGAAAAATCGAACTTCCAAATTCTGACTGCAAGAAAGAGAAGGAGGCTGGTGAAAAAGTGAACGAACTCGAACACCCTTGTGCCTTTCCGAATGCACACACAAGAATAACGTGACTCTAGTCGAGTTGGAGAGTTACAGACTGAATGAACATCAGGCGCGGTGGCAGAGCACAAACTGACACTGGAGTAAAAATTTTACTGCCTTCATCCATATCCCAAGACTTGAGAGACTTTTCTCGGGGAAGAAAAACCAAGAGCAGAGCTCACCAGCTCACCAAGTTCGTTCGCTCACTCGGGGCTTCCCATTTGCCAAAACGGGTGTATGTTCCCGACTAGTAGGTTCTCGCATAAAACACTCCTGAGCATGGATACACACAGATGCCACACAGATGTATAGAGTAGGAGCAGCAGAGAAGAGAGTCGGCGAGAAGGTTAGAGTCGTGTGAGTGGAAAGTGGTGTGTCCTATGTACTAGCCCGATTTACTCGTGCCGCACTAGCATACCCAGCACATTCAGTTTGCGTTTGTCCTATGCTTTTTATGTACCTATACTATTGCTCTGCTGCTGCTGCTGGTAAAGTTGTGTTCAGAGGCCTGGTAAGTTGCCTTGTGCTTACATTCCCTCTTCCGCTCTCCCTTCTTCTCTGTTTCCGTATGTTGGCAATGGGTCCTTTCCTAGGTTGCTGAACAAAAGTGAGAGGGCCGGTTATAGCCTCCTTCAATGGAGAATCTATCCGCAGCTTAAATGTAATATTCTCTGGTTAGCAAAAAAGGCAGTACTCCTTCAGCTCCTCTGCTCGTGTAATCTTTGTTACATCTATGCTATTATTCATGCTTTTGTGCCTACTGCCTTCCTTGGCTTCCAGAAAAGTACGCAAGTAAGTAACTATATATAACTAGCAGGCTCTCATGCTAAAATCGAGAAGCTTAAGACGCGAGGGATCCAGTTATGCATGTACATTTTTCATTTAGAAAACGACAATGTGCCATGCCATACCGTACGGGTTTCAATTCTCCAATTTCTCACTGTGCTTTACCCATTGGAACACATGCTGTAGTTGAGATGACTGGGTTGCAAAAAAAAAAGAAGAAAACTTTTTTAGCGTTGGGATACGTTCTTGTAGACCAGTGCTTGTGGACCTGGTGTGCGCTGTAAAATGTATATTAAGAAGAAAAAAATCACAATGAGAAACGCACATTTTATGCATGTGTACGTATATATAAATGTGTAGTAATATTCTTTTGCTTTTTCTGTATAAACAGTGAAACTATAAATGGGTGGTTGTTAGGTATATACTTTTGTCCTGTGCGCTCTATGGTGTTGCTCTATGCAGAAAAGCAACAAACAAACACTTATCTTCACACACCAATTCTGCGTTTTTTTCTTTCTGAAACGCCAACATACATACAAACTTTTAATGTAACTTATAGTTTCATACGTAAATATCCTCTTGGCTCTTCACTATAAAAGGGAATAAATGAAAAAAATAACGAGGGAATAGGGAATGTGCGAAAATTGGAGAGAATACGGTCGTGTTTGGCCTGCAGAGGTTTCATCTTTGGGAAGCGTGTTCCAACACTGATATTGCACATTTTATGCCATTACCCCATCATAAACAGTAGGTAATCAGAGTGAGAGAAGAGTTCACACTGAATGTCATTCCTGGCTTGCAATTCCATAAAGAAATAACATTTTCCCCCTTTCACTTCTCAATAATTATGGAACTTATATATCCCCATATAATGGAACTTTGAGTAAAGGATAACATTCAAAAAAAAACTAAAGGAGAGGAGAGGAGAGCTAAGCTCCCAGCTTTGCTTTTCAAAGTCGAATCTCTCCCATCCACATTCTTTCCTAGTTTTTTGCCGACTTTCTTGTTGCTACTTTTACTTTGGCCAGAGGAGCATCAGAGGAGATCGGGAAAGAAATTGAAGTCACATAGTCACATTGCGGAATGGCAAGTTGTGTGTACGGAATTAAGTTAAAGAAGAAAAAAGAACCGCTTGTGCTCCTGATCTGGTCTAACTTCATATAACAAATGATGAATACTACCGCTTTCCCTTCATCCTTGTCTGCAAAAAAAGTTGAGTCTTTCTTCTTCCCTCTGCTAAAAATCTTGTGATAATCTTATAAAATACTTAAGGAAGGAAATATGGATATATCCGGCCACTCCAAGATTTCACACTTTGAGACATGGCGTGAATCGATGGACATGGACATAAATAAGCGGGGCTATTTTGCTTTTATCCTCTCTCCCTCTCTCTTTTTCTCTCTCTCATTCCCATTTCTAGTGACGCTGCATATTTTGCAAGGTGACCCATATTAATCCCTAATGTTCGATGTACCTTCATCCCCCACGCCGAAATGTCTATTTTATTGTTTCACGAAAAGTGTAACCAGGTGGAGAAGTAATAAGTGTGCGCACCACGTTATATGCTGTGCAGGGATTGCCTCGAGGTGTAGCACAACTGTAGAAATTATGTACTCAGCTCTTGCTAGCATGCTTAGCTCAACTTAAAGCCAGAGCTGTTTTTCTCCCAGTAATTTAAAAAGTTGGTTGGAAGTAGGAGTCACCGCGGTGAAGAAGCCCAGAATCAGGATCACAAACCTTCATCCCAACCAAACTACTAGGCTACTCTTCGTGTGTGTGTGTGTGTGTGTGTGATTCATGGACGGGGCAACATTCTTTGTACTTCTCCTTTCTTTTCCCAGACTTTTCCTTCATTCTCATTCAATATTTAATAACCCAATTACCCGGTACAAAGTTGTAGTAATGTAATCGTGGTAAAAGTTGTGAAGACCGGCAGAGAGCAGAGCAGATATATCCCAGCTCTGCTAATAATTCCAAAAATGGAAGTCCACTGATGCTCCCAGTGTTTCCTCGCGCCGAGTCATGTGTTATATACCTATACTCACTCGGGAAGTGTTTTCCTGAGGTCCAGATCAAGACGAAATGGTGAGAGATTCTTTGTAGTATATTTTTACTCCCGCATTATTTCCAGAGTAATGCTCTGCATTTTGGAATGGAACAAGCTGTATACAAAAACTGATTCCAGAATTTGTTGTACTTTATATGTAGTAATGTAGGACTTGTTTCACTGTCAAATAAATCTTGCTCCACTCAACAGTAATTCAACTCTTACACACACACACACTCTCTCTCTCTCTCTCTCTCTCGCTCTCTGTTCCATGTTAGCCAAGTGCTACAAATTTATGCTCTTATTTACGGCGAGAAAAACATTTAAGTATCATTTCCGGTAGGGCAACCGTATATAGATAGATAGGGGGCCCCCGTTCGGTGATGAAGTGAGAGGATCATGTTGTATATCTAGGGTAAACATATAGGGTTTGTTTTCGCCAGAATGTTTTCTGGATAGCAGAAAGCTACATATTATGGATGGTCGCGTTTCCTTCATCTTCTTTGTCTTGGTGAGAATAAGTGACCAACTTTTCCCCTTTCACCCTATTTCTCTCCCTATGGTTTTCCTACCGGGTAGCTTTTGAAGTTTTCGAACCCATAGATTATAGGAAACCTCTTTGCACTAAACTGTTTTTTCTCGGTGCGCTAACTACGACGTATACGCGTGGACAGAGTCACCGTCTTGGAGGAAAATTAAGGCGAGAAAAATAAGTTAGTTGGCTGCTGCACCTTTGTTTGTCTTGCTACCGGTCACCAACGCATCATCAATCTAGGTGAGTTTTACATATGGAGAAGAAAGGGGAAGGGACTACGACTACTAAAACAACTTACGTGTGTGTTCTTCAACTTTTATATTCAATTTATCTTGCGATTCGGGTCGTTTCAGAAGTGTTTCTAATTATCCTTACAAAATAAAACAAGAGTTTTTATTATTAGCTTCCCGCTCCAGATAAATACACGACGGAG
Organism: Dicranocentrus wangi; assembly: GCA_036850665.1. NCBI lineage: Eukaryota > Metazoa > Arthropoda > Collembola > Entomobryomorpha > Entomobryidae > Dicranocentrus > Dicranocentrus wangi. Next base: position 31,501 of record JAANSN010000527.1, read on the forward strand.
CTTGTAGGATTAGGATTTACTATCTCGTGAAGAAAGTGTGTCACGAGAAGGAATATATAATTGGTGTACATCAACCCCAATGTAGTATCTAGTTCGTCGCAGAAGTTTTTATATGGTTAATACCTGAGCACGGGAAGATTATAATTTCTGACTTTACCCCACACACGGAGTAGTGGAAAGTTGACGTGCTAAATAACAAAGGGAAGTTTCACCTACAAATTCGCAATTAAATTAGACTTGTGTTTGATAAACAAGCCGTAATTTTACCAACGGTGGAATACTTTACATGTAATAAGAGTATTTGCCTGAAGGGGAATTTTGTTGAAGGCAGCCGTACCTAATTTATTAAGCGAGTGGAAAAGTTCCCTCTGATGGATTTCGTCCTGGCACTCTCGATTATCCACATATTTGGCATAAGATTCACACACAAGTGGTGTATATCACAAACAAAAAAATACGATTACTGCACGATTACGCAAAAACAAGAAAAATGCGAGTCCCACTTTGAAACTTTGAAACACGAGGACGAGGCGGAGAATGTGGGACAAGAATAAAAAGTTTTTTTTCAAGGCAATGTGGAAACCAGCATTTTCCACTTTATTCTCCATCGATGAACCCAAAATACCCCGCTTAACTTTGTCCATTTACACTAAACGTACAAGGAGCAAATAGCAGTTTTCTTTTGTACTCGTTGCTGTCACATTTATAAATAACTCGATAGTAAGTATTCTTTGTCATTTAACCTTGCAAGATTTCTCCACAAGCAAACTAGTCCGCAAAATTAGCGACAAATTGAAGATTGACCGCCACTCTTCAATTAAATGACCTGTCATTTTGTGCAAAACCCAACACGTAATATCTGTCAATCTTTCCGACTTTTAAATACACAGTATCTCGTGATGTGTCATCAAATCTAAAGAATAACATTAGCATAACCTTTTCCCAAAGTACGTAGGTAACATGGAAGAGCAACAAAAGGATTACCACATTCTATTGTTCCCTTATCTGGTGAAAGAGCAGGATTTTCTGACAGCTTGAATTAAGCTTACTCTACGACTGCTGCCTACACGCAAGCAACTACGAGTTTCCCTGCTTTGTCTTCCTTCTAAATGTAAATACAGAGTAACATGGTGGAGTGAAATGAAAACAGAGTCGTCACAATAATACTACTACTACCTGATGTTTTGTTTATTGTTAAGCTAAACACCCTTTTCCGCGGAAAGCAAGCTTCTTTTATTGGAAAGCATGTATGTATTGTTTGACGAGAGTGCAAAAGGTAAGCAGACAGAGGTATTCTTGTTCCTTGTGTTGGCGTATAATAGGATGAACGCGCAGTGCTGGAGAAATGGTCATAAATGAGGTTACCTGTGGATTTATGAAAACAATAAAGAATGTGGGAATCTGTTCAAGCGAAGACGTACGGCTTTCCTTCTCAGTAGGCATTTTTAATGGCTACAGAGAAGGAAACTTCTCAAGCGAGCGTGGAGGATGGAAATCATAATGGAAAATGTCTGACAGAGATGCACATATATAAACATATTTTTGTTACCTTTAGTTAACGAGTACAAATATGGCTCGGGTCTCCTGATCATATTTTTAATGGAAAGTTCATAAAAATCAATTTTCATACTAACGGAGGAACAACATAAAGTAGTAAGAAGCTGATGATGTTCATCCACATAAAAGTAGACAAAGGCCCTTTTGGCTTCCTTTCCCTTCCTCGTCAAACTTACGTTGCGCAGATTTAAACTAAAAATAGCGGTTAAACTATAACCTTTAAAGTTACATCCAATTCATCAAAAACAACGTGTTGAGTGTTGACTGTTGACGCACCGTACTTTGACACAGGAATTCACCTTGGGAAGTGCAATGACGTCATTCCAGTAGCGGAAGATTGATTCGATTGCTAAAATCAAATGTATAGAATAAACCACTGGCTGCTTCTTTTCGCATCCGTGCCGTATATTGCGCTGCTTGCGATTAAACAAGTTTCCTTAAAAAGCTGGTAAAACTGACGGAATTTATTAGTTTTATAAATATTTGATTAGCTGCTCTATTGGCATTTTTGCACATTTCCAACTTTGAAACAGGCATATCCTTGATTACACTTTTCAGCGGTGTGTAATTCTATTCTGTATATTGGTAAATGCGTACACAGCATAGCAATTTCAGTTGCACTTTGCACCAGGCTGTTTCCCTTTTTGAAATATATTTTACATCGCAAATTACAAATTACAAGGCCAGCCCAATCCATCCAATACAGTGTCAATTTAATCTCAAGGGCGCGTGCAGTTTGGTGCACCAGCATTTTGTCATACATAATGTGCAAATTAAATGTGTAATATTCATGAGAGCATATTAACCCAACCCTCATGGAACTAATCACGATTCGCCTCACCACCAGTGAAACAAACCACCTCCATAATATGAAAAACATATATATAAGGGAGGAATAATAGAAAAGAATGTTTACTCATGTCGGTACTTAAGAGGTGGAACCACTACCTGAGTTGGTGTTGGTCATGACTCGCATATAATATTCTTTTAAATGAATTCCAAAGCAGGACCTGCGGGTCACCACTTTCCCATCATCACTCCCATCATATACATTCACGCACACACACACACACATTCATAGCGGTGTAGGCAAGGGAAATTTTGCAAGTATGGGTTTTCCCGTGATGGATTTAATGTATCGTAGAAAATTTTGGGATGTCATCGTCTCTCCTCTCAATTTCGGTGGGACCCACATGCCAAGGACATCGTCAATGAGGTTTTATTGTTAATTTATTTCACCGCATGAGCACAAGTTTTTAGGGTCTCATGGGAAATCCAACATTCCCCTCGCAAAATAAAACGTTAATGTTGTTGATGCAATTGTAGTGGTAGTGGTGGTGGTGGTGTTGGCTAATTTCTCCAGCTACTCTTCATTTGCAAAGTGGTGTGTGGAGAGTATTGAGTACGGGAAATCCATACGGGGAGTAGTTAACAGTCCAGAATGAGACCCGTTTTGCCACAGTCACTAGCCAAAGTATATGGATCAAGTTTGCGAGATGGTGATGAGAAAGAGGAGCTTATTTTCGATAAAAACATATGGGACCAATAACGCATGTTTCCCCGTTTGTCATACGATAGACATCAAATAAACCACTACAATACAATGATCCAAGTTTTTTACAGCTTCACACAATTTGCAATGAGGTTATCCGTCGTGGTTTATATTTGGATTGGGTTCGTGTAACCCTTTAAGCTTGCGTTTTCGTCTGGATGTGCTGACGGTTTTCCAGCGGCTGTTTGTATTTGTGTATTTGGGATGTGCACCACCAACTGAAGCTATCCATGAAGGAAGACAGTGGTTATTCTGTAGAAACCCCAGTTCTCCATTGGTTCTGCCCATGCCTTTAAAAGTCCAGAGACAGAGTCGTCAAAATCGTCTCTCCAATTCACCTGCTTCCTGCTGTTTAACCATTAAAATCGATCTCAATTTTTTTCTTTCTCGGTTTCAGTTAGGTACATCCCAGGTCCATTATTTTCCCTCTATTTTATTGCATTCCTCATCAGGAAAGTATGGGGTTTCAAAACAAGTCATGAATTTTTAACGGTTATTCTCGAATCTCATTGCAAACGTAATGATAGACGAGGGTGAGCGAGAGGGCAGAAGCCAGGACTGGGCTTCGTTTTTGATAAACGTTACACTGGTAGCGGTAACAGTAGGCCATATATATACGTTATGTTATACTCATTTTAAACCTATAGTCTTTGCTTTGCTATTTTTTTCAGTAAAAATCTGACCTGGCTGACAACACATAACGGGGGTATATCCTGTTTTCTGAGTTTCTTCAGAAGCTCCATTGGATTACATTTAATATACATAATATGCATTTCCCAATAAAAAGAATCCTCCGCTGTGTTGCGATGCATGTAGTGGAGGAAGGAGAAGGAGGTGTACCGTCGTACCACTCTGTATCGAAATTGATTGAAGGGTACAAGAACATGGCGATACACAATATTATTCTCTATCAGTATCGTGCTTGGAATAAGAAAATTTTTAGAGAGTTTCCCTTTTTTTTAAGCTCCGGTTCCTTGTCTGCATGTGGATCTTCCAGTTACGTCAGCACTCAAGTGCACAAAGTAGATAAATAGTGTGGATGGATGATCTTTTATAACTTTTGTTCCTTTTGCCCCTGAAATATTGTACATATGAACTGCCTTTCTCCGACAGATCAAAGAAATCAAACATACGTATATAATCGTGATTGGATTCCCTTTTGGCAAATAAAAGTGGTTTCACTGATCTCACGGAACCAGCAAACAACCTTGCTCGGTCTTTTTTCTAATGGCATGCCCCAAATAAACCGCAGTTGCAAATGAATGTATAGGAAAGCACTACAGCCAAAGCTTTTAATAAAGCTTGCTAAAATATCTAATGAAAATATCTCTATCATGACATGATTCATTCGGCTGCTATGAGCAGCTGCGAAATTGACCGCGGACAAGTTCGAGTTTACATATAACCACACAAAATTCATGAATTTTGGAGCGACTCAAAGAGAAAATTTGTGGTTTTTACCCATAAAAATCCCCACTTCAACCTCCCCGCAACAATGGTAAACCGCACAATTCTGGAGAGTCGATAAATAAAATTGTGTAAAGTATACCTGGACTCTGGGTAAAACAAGTTTCGACAGAAGAATGCGCACCACACAAGGCTAATATATCTGTTTGACTCTTTCAAGGAATGACAACAATTTCATGGATCAAATCAAATGGTTCAACCGACAAATTTCAGTATATATGTAATTCTGAAAATATAATTTAGGAGAACACACAAGCAAATGTCAAAATGTACATGTCGGACTATCGAAACACTAAGCCGTGCATGAAGGCATGGAGCACATATGTGTATGGAAATAACATTTGGGTTGAGTATTGTCGATTAATTGATGACAGGTTAGACAGACATTAATTTATTGGCGTATAGAGCTCATCTGTGAGCTATCTTGATTCATTTGATAAACTTTGAGACTTCTCCCATATGATTGTTTATTGTCCATAAATCTTTTTACCGACTATGACCAGATCTATAAATATAGTTATGTTATGGCCTCTGCTTTCCCCAAATCAATCGGTAAGCTCGTTCTTCTCCCAAGAAAATAGCTGCTGTTGAGGTTGAGTCACACTAATCGGTGCAAAATAAATGGGTGTTTGAATGGCTATAAAATTATTGGGTGAATTGCATTTATTTATTTGCATCTACGAATAATGTTGAATACCCATGAAGCCGATTTCGAAGCATTTTGTCGATACAAAAACTAGTAGCAAGGGTGAGTTTTGAGAAAGCCTCAAAGAAGCACTTATATCGATACTCCACACACCTTCTGTTGCAAATACATATACAACCACATGTTTCAAATAGCCTTCCTTTCTCCCCTCCCTTAATTCGGCACCCATTCATGGTCCTTTCTATTTCGTAGTGTAGCCCAACGACTGCTGAGACTTCACTACTTGCGGAACCTTGGCATGCATGACTGGGCACATGCACCTCATCCAATATATCGCTGGTACATACATGAAATCATGATTTTCTCCCTGAGTGCCAAGGACCTTTAATTGAGTTTCAAATAGTGCTTAACTTTCTGAAAGAAATTCTTGAACGTCGAGAGAATAGAAAAATAAATGGATTACACAGAACTCCAAAACACGCTCCTCTTACACTACTATTGACTTTTTTCTCCTTGTTCCGTCCCTCTGCCACAGCTTCCCTTTCCTTATTTGCCCTGCACTGTCGCATAACTGTTGTAAATAATAGTAAAAGTTGGTATAAATGATGATGGCATGTGTATGTTACCAAGTCGTAGTAAATAAAGCTTTTTTCCGCTTGTGTGTGCTAATCTCATTCTTTTTTCGTTATTTTTCTACTCGAGCTCAATCAAGGACACTCTCACAAAGTAAATCGGATTATGAACTTTGCTCCATACTTTTCCGGCTGGTGTGTAGAAGTGCAGGGGGATTTTACAGGAAAGAGTCAAAAGGAAAATCAAGGGGTAGCGCAATGGAGCGTCATGATGACTATGACACTAAGTTTACTATAAGTTTGGATTCTTTTTCTTTTCCTGGTAATATTGTTCCTGTTCAAAGGTAAAAAATGAGTTTTGAAAATGAGGCACAATGGATGCATTGGGTGGCAATGTTCCCTATTATATTTTCCAAGAATCGGACTGTTGGACACACATTATAATCATAGTAGTAAACTTGGTGCTAAATATAACAATAAGGAATTTCTTGTATTTGGGCTCTAACCTATTACTGATATTTATTACATGCACTTGAATGTCTTTGCTTTTTGTTAAAAACTATTTTGCGTAAGTTTTGGTTTTGTTTCTTTTTTTGCTTAGAGCTAATAAAGATGCTCCAACCTCCACCTCCGATACAATCGATATGTACTTACAATCATGCATGTTAATGCCTTTAAATGAAGCACACAGTGAGCAATATTATGCATCTCGTCATTTAACAAGAGCACGCCTATAAATGGATTAGATCGCATACCGTGTGCGGTTTACGTTGCTGTTCACTATCGTTCAGAGTTCATCCTGCCAGCGCTTCTTCCTGCACTTACAAAGTCATCGCTCAATTATAAAGTTCAAAAGTTTTGTAATCCACCAAGTTTTTAAAGACTAGACTGTGAAATTGATGGATTAAAAAAGTACGACGAGGAGCAGTGGTAAATTAATTGATCGGGTAACTGTATACTTTTCGTTTCATGCGATCCTGTCACTTTTACTGTGAGTTCTCAATAGATCGTACAATTGGGAGAAATTTTAGTTGTGCGATATTTGTTGCATTTTGTTTCACTTGTATGTGATCCCCAAGTTGTACCAACAATAAATTTTGCGAGTATTCGAATCAAGCCAAATTATGTTACCTTGAAATTGTCTTGAAACAAATAGCTCCACAGAAATCGAACTAATTATCAAAGATTATGTTGATATGTTTGCTTATTTTTTCAACCAACATATACCTATGCTGTGGTCAACGGTGCTACTCAATATGATAGTATGCTTGCTGCATTCTCCTTCTCTTTAACTTTACAGGCCTTGTGAAATGGAAATCAGCCAGCATTTACTCTAGAAATGTTTACGTGATGCGCATACAGACAGAGCCTTTTGAAGAGCATGTAGAGTAGGGCTCTATATATTTCACTTTGAAATGTAGCACGATTCGACTCTTCAACATCAGCAGCCATCTCTCACCAACAATCCCAAGTCAATAATATTGCGTCTAATTATTTTCATCTGAAGGAGAAGAGGCAATTCATTCTTGTTATAGGGAAAGTAAGCCAACCCGTACGTTACACAGTTACATCCTTCCATCCTCCCCTCGGCTGAGCAAAGATCGCACAAGGTTTTAGCAGGATAGTCCAAAAGGATCATTTTCTTAACTATGAATTCCTTCTCTTCTGTTCCAATCCAACATCAACTTTTGTGTGTCTCGTACGCAATACAAAGCCAAAGAACCATCACAAGCGAGCAGGAAAAGGTTGTAACAATAAGTATGTGTAATTCCATTGTACTTGATATTTCTGCCGTTAAGTTTACCTCTGCTCGGCCATTCCGTGGATTTCCTTGTTCGGCTCTTATCCTCTGTGCTTCATAAAGCTTAAACAGTAGCCATGTGTTCCGATACATTAAGACAGGACCAGTTAGAAGTCTAATGTTTTTTCCACTCAAGAAAATACAGCTTAATGTGCTCGTTCTGGTAATAATACAACGTGGTTTAGTAAACCTCCTCTTTATTTTCCCTTTTTTCCTCGTCTTGACCAAAAAAAAAACTTTTGGAAATCTAGAAGACCGATGGAAAGAGTCTCTCTGTGGAGTGTACTCAAAGACCTCCAAAAGCTTCCCTTTCCCTTTTCCTGTCGGCTACTGGTTCACATCAAACAGTGTGGCACGAGGAGCAACTTAACTAACTAGGTAAAAAACAGAAACAGAAAGATGCTGAACAAGATACATACTTCAATAAGCCAAAAAACGAAAAACAAAAGTGGAGAAGAAAGGAGCCTTACGGAAACTGGTTACAATGCCTATATATACCCCGGCATAATGGCAAGTTAAGGGGGAAACAAATCTATAGTAAAATTAGACCTGTAAGTTGCAGAAAGACCAGCCATATTTTATCTTCTATAAGCTCATCTTGGTCAATGGCATTTGCTTTTACTCCAGCTCGAAAAGTACATTAAGCCTTCATGTGGGGCTTTTGTTAAATCGGTTGGGATTCCACAGACTTGAAATATCTTGCCTTCCCCTTCACGACTCACTCCCATCATCCACCACCACTACTCCCTTCAAATCTACTATATATACCAAAAATATACCATTTCTTTCTCTCGACCCAGAACTGAAATCCGACCCAGACTTGAAATGAAAAGGTGAAGAGAAAGTGTGGTGATTAGGTGTAATATATCACTGCGAAGGAGAAAAATCTATAGAAAAAGGAAATACAGGGAAAGGGGTACTACTCCTCCGCCATTTCAACTAATGAAAAATGCGGCCAAATATCTGTGGGTTAAAAATGATAAACGTCTTAACAAAAAATAACTCTGCTAAATCCTCATCTCTCCCATACATTTATGACTGTATACAGTCATGTGTCCGCTGCTGCTGCTACTTGATACATTTACCTACATCACCATTGCTGCCAAGGCTTGTAAGTGAGCCTAGCTGGTTCTGGTGGGGGGGAAAGGTACGTAGACCCAAGTCTCCAGCCATTAGATATTTATTGCTTGTGAAGAAAAACACATGACCTCGATTTTCTCCGAGATACTTTGCAAATGCGAATATCCCAGAGACTATTAGCTGCTCATGGTATACAAAAATATTTATCGGGAAAACATCGACGGCTCACTCTAGTGACTGAGTCGGGGAGTGTAAAGCGAACAAGCGTAGGAGGAAAGACGTTTTCCTCTACCTTTCCCCTTTCCCCTTTGTTTGATAGGTTTTCCCACAGTTCAATTTCTTTCACAATCATCGAAACGAGAAAAGAAGACAAATCTACGGAGAACGGAGGAGCCAAATGGCATTTCGTTAAATAGTAAACACGTACGCTGTGAAAAAATCAACCTCGGCTCGGGAAACACAATGATGCCGTACACCGTATACCTCCTGGCTTTGTCTTGTCGCTAACATAAATCTATTACTGTTCTGTCGATGGAATGCTATGCGATGTGAATATCTATAGCTTACTTAAAACTGCCTAAGTGCGTTCATACATACTCAATCCGAAGTAAGCCATTGTTTGTGAGAAATACGAACAAATTTTTATTGCAATTTGCTCCACTCAATTCACTCATGCTAAGCAACTTACGGGGTACAGCAGTGTGCTCCGTAATTTTACGTTTTTCTCGTATCCTTCCCTTGACATGACATTACTTAACAGGAGATGCGCCCTGTCATAGTCTCCGTCATTACACCATCATCACTTGTCTTTCAACTGGAAAGCCTACTTTTCAGCTTAAACCCATAAATTCTAGTGTTTTTTTATCGATGTCGCGTCCCAATATGACCTGCATTACACCAAAAAGATTCTCGGCAACTCGATTTTATAGAGGAAGAGTGTTTCCTTAAAGGTTCAGCAATTCTTTGGCAAGGTCTTCTTTTCACTGCTGAAGGGAAAGCATTCTACCGTTTTCTGTCTCTTTCCCATATACTCCGCACACGTACAGCTACTGACATGCATTTTTCTTTTTCACTGCTTCTTCCTTCCTTTCTTTACTTTGTCTCGTGGCCTCGTCGTATCCATTCTCGTCTCGCAGACACATTTCCTCCAAACTATAAGATCTGTCATAGGAGAGGTTTCTGACAGAAGAGAAAAAGTTTTCTAGATAAATGCTATACTCTTTCTCCTTTTACACAGTTTCTCTCGCAGTCAGTCAATGTGCTCAGTTTTTCCAGGAGTGACAAATCCTTCTTTCAAATTATGAGTGTGCTCCGCCGATACGGACCTGAACCCGAAGATATCACAATCAAACATTCAAGGGAGGAAGGAAAAAATCCAGCATTAGCGGCTTTCCACAGGCCTTAATCCTTTCTTTGAAAATTGAAGTCTGCGGAGTAAGAAAGGGGACTTCTTTCCAATCAACCTGGCTTTTCACGTTCTATTTTCAACAATAAGCTCTGATTCAATATCTGGCGGATGATATTACCTATTATTTTGATTTAAGCCCTTTTGGGTTCCATTTATCCAAACACAGTATACTTATGCCATACTAGAGTGTTACTGCTTGCTCCTGCAAATCAAGACCTGACGAGACAAGTCTTCAAAGTTTGTACAGGTACTTCGGATCCATTCATAAAGGTACACTGCAACGTCTGCAACGGAATACGAACAAGACAGGTTTAAAACCTGCTGAAAATGAGAAGCTACCGGAAGCGTGATGACATGGACAGCATGATCAAACTCTGGTATGTACTAACGAACCTATGAGTTTGTAAGTTAAATGCACTTGTGTATCGAGACAGCCTAGCTTATTTTTAAAACGCATTACCTAGATAAGTATTAAGCGCTGTAACTATACCCAAATGCAGTAGTTGCATTATAATAGTAATGTTTCGCATACCTACAGTGACAAAGGCACACTGCCTTGAAACCATGAAATGTGAATAGATAAATAAGCCAATAAATAATTTTTAATTAAACCAATTATGAATAATAAATAACAGGCAATTACTATTGCGGGACGAGGCTTTACGCCTTCACGTAATTCACGTGTAAATAGAAAGTTTGAATATGACTAGATTTTGCGGCATATTTCCCTGCATAAATCATACTTTACCTTTTATTTATACTAATGAAACGTTTCAAACTACGCTCAGCATAATGCATGTAGCAGAGATGGTCCGTGATACATCATCAACCAAAAATCACCGTCTCCAATTTGCAAGTTGGAAAGGCAGCAACGTAAAGGGAGAAAAGAAACTTGAATAAAAGCAGCCACCGTGTTATATTATAGCCTTGGGCCATCATCATAACGTCATCTACTTTGCACCATTGCGGCCCACTCTTTTCCTCATTCTATTCCACGCTTTAAATCATTCAATTCAGGTCTATCCCCTTAACTTCCGATCCAATAATGAAGTAGAGAAAGGAATGGAAACAAAGTAAAAGCAAAGTTTTTCCCTTTTTTAACATCTCAACTAGTCCTCACAGAGCACCCAAAGCTTCACTTTAAAAAAAACCGATGATCCACAATCTCACATGGTATTCTGACGTTTGGCAAAAGAAAAAGGCAAACTGCTGATTCCACTGCATACTCTCTCCTCTCCCATACGTGGCCACTCATTCAAATGGTGTGAATGTGAATCAACACAGAAAAGAAATCAAGAATGAAAACAGTTTTCGCTTGCAAGCGCATTGCCACTAGCCCATTTTTCCTCTCTAGTTCAAGCCACTAGTAGTATACGAGCTCTATATATAGATTCCTAAATAGAAAGGAATGTATATACAGATGCCGCTTCGCTATACACAAAAAAAAAGTTTTTTTTCTTTCGTTTCTTTATTTTTCAAACGACGAAACCAAAAACAGTGAAAGTGAAGTGGTAGTAAAGAAAAAGTATTCTTTCTCGCACAAGAGGAAGTTGGGATTGCGTGGCATTCTTTTGGCAAAAATAAAAATCATAGTAGTGGCAGTGGCTATGTGAGTAATGTATATGGATGCAGTACCAAGCGGTATTTTTCTACATCCAAACACTCCCTGTAACATGGGTATAACGGTAGATAAAAATGTAGTTGGAACCCAACTCGACAACTTCATAGCTCCAAAATGGTTTGAAGTTTGGAAATGTCCTTATGCAGCTATACGTATGTTTTCTCCATATGCATATATCTACTTCCTTCTGCCTTCTAAAAACACCCAAACTCTCTCTGCCTGTATGAAAGTTACATAGACAAGTAGAAAAAAACAAAAAAGTATCAAGGCTTTTGGCGAGAAAAACAACGTGGGATCTTAAAAATTAGAAACGCACCGAACTCATTTGTACATGTCTTGATCAATTCAACAGTGCATTTCTTATCAGCTCCCTTTCTCCTCTGTTGCCCAACAGCGAAAGTAGTTTATCTAATTTTCCCGTATTTCTTCAAAATGTTATTCATTCGGAGTTTCCGAGTGAAAAAAAAGTGTTCGCTTTTATTTTCCTCTCAACTGGTCTTGAAAGTCTGGGACCGGTTTGTTGTTTTCTTGTACGATCGCCCTAAAGTAATACCTTAACTGTGTACAAAAATCCTTTACGTCAGGCCTAGGTAAGCGTACTTTTCATTCAATGTCTCTGCGCAAATGCGCTAGGAAGCTGGTGTATGAATTCGTTTATTTTTATTTTAAAACTGTGTAATTTCAAGAGTACAAACAAACGGCGTGGATTTATTCACTTTGAAACGGAATTAGCCTCTTTTGCCAAAATACAAATACGTTAAAAAATGGGGAAAGCGTTTGAAGACAGAGTCAGCAAAAAAAAGACTTGCTTAGGAGGGTGGCATTACTGAAATATATGTTCTATCTGCTCAGTTCAATTTCGTTCTCACAAAAAATTACAACATGAGAAAGAGTGAAAGCTAAATTCCAAATTTGTTTTGACGAAGCTAATGCAGTGAGCGGTTCTAACATCAAGTCAATTTCTCCTACAGCAATATCATCGAGTAAGACTAACAAGGAAATAAATTTAAGTATAAATTATGGCGAGTTAAAGTTGAAGGATGTATTGCGTACGTTAAATGAAACTGGAAGGGGTTCGCTAGACTGAAAAAAACTTTTCGGTTTATTTCGTAGAAGAAATTTCCATTTTGATGAAAAAAATGGTTAGGCTACCCAATCTTCAATGTGACTGTCTAATTTCGTAACCTGAAGATTTGCAAATATTTCTTGACTAGTGACATGAGTCAATCTATCTGTCTAAGTTGCAGTAGTAGTACTAGTAAGTGAACGGTTTGTTTGTCTCTGATTTGAACTACATGCCCACTGCTCCTACGCTGAACTTACAAAATGATTCGCTTCTGAAAATAATGATATACACTGGTTTCGTATTTTATGTAGCTTTGCATAAAAATTGGTTACTATATTTCCTATAAAAACCTAATACCTAATACTTCTCCTTCCTCCTCGACTTTCCACGAAAGAGCTTTCCAGGGCTTTTAGTGATTTTCCTTAGTCGTGTTATACGTTCCGCGCAGTAGTTGAAGTGCTCAACATTATAGGACTCTATTTAAGACACCATCAAACTTGAGCAGGAAACACAACGCCACAAGAGCAAGACCTACACCATTTTTTATCACGGGATGATAAAAGCGTTTATGTCAAGCCCCAAGTGTTGGAGCACGTCGGTTTGCAATGTGATGCTTTTACCAAACTCTTTGATCATTTGTCCCTGTTTTCCAATTCATGACTCTGTTAGCTTTGTTGGTTTTCGAGTGTTTTTCCATTAGGTTTCATTCGTGCATGTCGACTATATATATGGTCCAAACAGGATATATATAACCCGGTCCGCATAATACATAATATGTATCACCAAATGAATATTCATCTATGGCTCCACTTCTCTCCTTGAAGTACCTCTGGTGGACATCAGTACACTTCACAACTTCTAAAATGTTGTCTTAACTCTCTTCGCTACTGCTTGTGGTATGTATAATAATATGTAGTTTATCAACATCACAAGTGTAATTATGGCCGGGCGATAATTAGATATGAAGTGGTCCCACATCACATTACATTTAATTTAGGATATTATCATTTACTTTCCGCAAACAAGCCTAAAATCTCTTCATATTTCTTGTGCTGAAAGGAAACAAAGTCAAACCAGAGAGACATAAATTGAAGTTATTTCAAGGGGTAAATAAATTGAGACTTATTGTCACTATAAAATGGGGAAATCGAGGGGATATAAGTATGCAATATCCATTGCACACGCATTATTACTCCTTTGGATCACACGCATTACGGATCCATTCCGAGAGAGAGAGAGAGAGGGAAAGTATGTATTCATATTTGTCCCATAGGGTATATTGTTGCACCCGGTAATCCTCCGAAGAGTGCGATAAGTGTCTTCCCAACTACCTAAAGTAATATTACTAATGTGTTCTTAAGCATCACTATATAAGAATCTGTACGTTGTTGGAGTGCGCATTTTGCCGATATGAGTAAAGTATATAGAACTATTATTAGACAGTAAAGTTTCATCCTCGACAAAAAAAAACTTTCTTCCCCTTCCCATTTACAGATCAATTTGACGTAATGAATGTTGGCAGGGGTGGAAATCCGGAAACTGATGGGAGATCGGAGCACATCGCCGTTTGGCAATGAACAATAGGCATCATTGACAGGGCAATTGGCTTGAGAACAGGGATGAACCCACAACTCACATGCCCATGTTGTAAAACGTGAATAGGTAGTTGAATCTCCTTTTTGACTCAAAATCGTAGAGTTTGTCTTCCCATTCGGGTTCAGCGTGAGAGATAATAACCATTTGGAAGGGGTAAATGAGCTGAATGACTTACAAGAGATTAACTTTGAAAATTTCTTTGGCATTACGCTTCGGAATATCATATATGGAATGTGGGCTTTCCTATTCTGGGATGCTAATAATACGAAGGAAATGTGTGAAAAGGGGTAAAATGATATAATACTTACTTTTTTTAAGTTACTTCCCCCATTTGCCCGTATTTGCCACTAATGCTTTTATGATGAGTTTACAGGGAAGATGCCCGCATTATGTTCATAGATCCCTTCATAGCAGCGCTTCGTACGGCCCATGCACTAATTCTGTCCAACACGCAAGCATATTTCCACTTGACCTTACTGCATTCTACAGGGTTTATCGAGCTGTTGCCATCATCATCTCGGGTGTATAAAATACAATAAAGAGGGAATATGAGGAGGAGTCAGCATGATTAGTTGACTGTACTCTTATTTCTCCGAAATTCTGCTCGGGTGTACGTCCAACGCAGAGGATACAATCATGATAATGATGACTTTCACAGGAATTAATCATCATCACACTGTGCTAGTGTAATCTCTGGCTCACTTGTTGTTAATCAGATGTCATGCGTGACAGACTAAGAGGAAAACTAGGACATCAGTCAGCGACAACTGAAAATTATCATTGCTTCAATAACTAACAGTGCCAGTATATTCCCCCAAGCAAAATTATCCCGTATACTATCTGGAGACTCACTATTAGAATAACTATAGTGGTGAATAACTATATTATGTGGAGCAGTAGTGTTACTTTCCTGGCAAAAAAGGGCTGACCGTTGTGTTGTATCCATATAAGGATGGAGGTATGTTAATGTACTTTACTTCTTTTAAAAGAACACTTTAGTCCAGGAAAAGTTTGAAAAACACAAAACTACTTCGCTCAACCCATAGCTAAAAGCTATATCTTTGTCATGACTAGTGAACCGAAAGAAAGGAGAATTAAGATTCTTTTCAGGGAAGTTCAACCCTTATGGGTATGTAGAATGTGGTAGCAAAGTATGAGGAAAACTTTCACGCAACATGCAACGCAAAAAGTGTATAGACCCAAGTTAAATTGACTTTTTGCTGCATAGAGATATGTAGTGAACATCTTGTGACGGGTTTACCCAAATAACGTCATACCCCTCTAGGTATACAGTTTCACCATAACATAATATTATATGTATATATTAGTGTATGAATATATGATTCGGAATACAGCAGACAGGGAAACGAAGAGGGGGAAAATGGTGTAAAGAGAGTAAAAGTTATAAGTGAAGAGAATGCTTGCAAAGTTGAAACCGAACAGAAAAAAAATCATCCAAGAAATTCTTTTTTCTGGCTTGACAAGAATCATTCATCTTATGGTTATTTATGTCATCACATCATGTGCCAAAATGCTTTCCATTTCTTGCCTACTTACCCCCTCCGCCTGGCGAAAAAATAAAAGGGTAAACCGAGAACAAGCGTATCACGGATCAAAGGACATGGCTATGGGAGTAGAGGAAAATATTTTTGCTGACCTAATCCTCCAAGATAACTTTGACTCGTATACGAAAATACGAAAGCCATATTATACCTTACATTATCTGGCACTGGTCAAACTACCCCTGATAAAAGGCTAATGTGAAATTTATATCGGTCCCACAGTCAACTGAAAATATGCTATTTAATAGTTTAATATAATCCTTTAAACTAGTACAAACATTAATCATGCGAAACTCAAAAAAACGTAAATTGACACAGGGCGGTACTTTCCCTGAAAATCAACTTTCATCCCATACTGATTACTCAGAATGTCAATTACCTTCAGAGCTGCTGCAAGTTCAGACGACGCTCCAACTAAAACCGTCCTAGACTCCAATACATACCGTCAGTGGAAAGCGTCACTGCGTATCAGAAACTCATTTCTCCCAACAATTCAATGTGACGTTGCTTAACTAAAAGTCATGAGAAAAAAAACTGAATCTTCCTGTAAAAGTGGGACAAATGAAGGAGCCAATCTCTGGGAAAAAATACCCTAATACACACAAAAAGTAAGGAGGATAAACAAGAAACTCCTACGTTTGGGCTTAGAAGGGATAGTGTGTAAAAGTCAAGGAGGAATTTTGTGAATAGAAAACAAGAAGTTGCATAATAACATACCCATACCCATACCATTACACACTCCCATCCACCCAAATCAATAAACAGTTGAATAGCGCATTTTACCCCAAGAATAATAGACAAGCAAAGCACGCACACAAACGCAATAGTGAATGGTGAAGGTAGTCATACAGCATATCATGAGGGGGGAAGCACATACAAACACATCCGTCAGTGGAGACAAGAGAAAAGGGACAAGGGAAGCGTAACAAAGCTTTTTCCCCTTCCTGCTTCATCTTCCCATATTGGATACAACCGAGTGAGTTGCCCCATTATATTGCTTTTTTTCTCTCGGTTTTTTTTTGTTGTGCTGCAGGTTGACAAATATAAAATGCTTGAACTCATACAAAACAGCCTTAAAGTGTTGTTTGGACGAACTCATTGATAAAAAATACGACAGAGTAGGAAGGAGTAGTGTATGAAGGAGTAAATGGAAGGTAAAGGGGGGAGCCGTAACGTATGTAGCAATATTGTGCAAGTAAGTATGTAGTAGCTGTCTGTCAGACGTTGCTTCATAATAGAAAATCTGAAACACGAGAGGAGCATACATATTACATGCACCACCACAACAACATCCTCTTTTGGCAAACCGATATGAAAGCGGGGAGAATAATAGAAAGAATTTATTTTTCTCCTCTGGGTCTGGAAACCCTAGATTTTGCTTGGGCAAGCTGGATTTGACGTGGACTCTATTGAAGGGAAAGAGAGCACTTTCTTCGTTTCTCTTCCTCATTTCTCAAAATGCCTTCACTAGTCGCACACGTACCTTTTCCCTATTTCTATTTTTGTAGCGGGGTATATTAACTCTATGACCACTTCTTTTTAGTATTGCTAATGCAACAGCACCGCCTATTTCCATATGTGCACAAGCAAGGCCATATACGCGGGTGTGTCTGGCCTGGTCGAGTATGAGCTCTCGAAATGGTATTGGCAAGTGACTGGTAAATGAGAGAAAGCATCCTGAAAGTATGAATGCCTGCTGGTGGTGTTTGTCTAAGGAGTGATCCCTTCATCCATTCCATCGGACATTGGAATCTTCAGACAGCGTTTTCACTTTGGTATTAAGTTGACTCTCCGTGGATGTCTTATTGAGCTCCATTCCCCGCTCTTGTTTTATACATTTATACGAAACTGGAGATATGAAGTGTGATTACATATATGTGTACACTTGCTTGTGTACTGTTCGAAAAAATATATACATACCTATACTGGTAGTTTGGTAGCTACTTTATAGAATTTCTGTGTGCATGAAGACTGACAAGACTTGCCTAACTTTAGTATCTCCCTTCACAGCTCAGCCAACTAATAGTACCTTGATTTGATAATGCAAAGCAATAAAGAATAGGCACTCGTTTATGCTACCACCAGTCAGGGAGGACAAAATATCTGTATTTAACCATGAAAACATCTCCATTTCGATTACTTATTGGGCAAATAGTGAATCATACATTTTAGCTTGCCGAGCTCCCTGTATTCTCAACTGGATGTGCTGGTGCTGGTACAGATATGGGTCTGTACCGTGATCTGAGTATATCCAATTGGCTTTTCATCACACATTGGCCACACAACTATTTCTTTCCCCTAAAAGACGTCTTCCTAGCCCCTAGCCTTTCGGAATCGTGAAGCTTTTGCTATGGATTAGTGTGGACTGGCATGTGTCTCTCACATGTAGTCAACCTACAACCTCATACAGACGTCAATTGCATCCATCGTTTCCTCTGTTATATCTAGCTGTGCGGCATTATGTGTGTACGAACGAACGATGCAAGCTTTAGTGCGTAGCGTAGCCGGCTTGGTGTGGTGTATGTGATTCTTTCGACTTCACTTCTGGGCGGAAATTCTTTCTGCCTTTTCTTTGTTAAACCGACCTGGATAATTTCCTCTAAGGTTTTTCCAAGAAATGTATACTCACTTGACCAATCCGCCACGATCAGGGTATTTCACATGAAAGGAATACTTCTTATAGGTTATGGATATAGGTGCATAGAGGTGGCTGGGGGAGAAGAAGGGGTCAACGCATGCATTGTGTGTGTGTACCTTGTGGTATGCCTGTGTATTACCTCTAGCCGTATTTCAAGTTCTGGTGGGTGGTTTCACTTGTCCCGGATCTTTTTTGAAAACATTTTAATTTATTGTTTGATATATGGTTCACCGCATGACATTCCTACTACTCGCATTTAAATCGATTTTCAAAAGTTGCATACAAAATAGGCGACCGCGACCGCTTTCTTTGTGATCGCACTGCGAAATGCTTCCTTAAAAGTGAAAGACTGTACAGGTTTTGAGAAACGTTTTAACATTGTATTCATCGGCGACATCAAGGTATTCTAATAATAAAAAATAATAAGCTGTTTGTT
Organism: Dicranocentrus wangi; assembly: GCA_036850665.1. Classification (NCBI taxonomy): domain Eukaryota; kingdom Metazoa; phylum Arthropoda; class Collembola; order Entomobryomorpha; family Entomobryidae; genus Dicranocentrus; species Dicranocentrus wangi. The sequence goes on from JAANSN010000527.1 coordinate 50,503, forward strand.
GTCTGTATACTATTGAGATTGATGTTTTAATGTGAAAGCAATACAGTATTGCCACAACAAACGCACCCGCCTTCACGTGAGGGTGAGGGTGGATACAATATTTGTTTGAAAAATAGGAAACTCATCGTCGAACAAATTTCCCCGATTTTTACTGGGAACTAGTAATTACGAAATTGATTCAGACCTCCAGATGGGGTTTTCGCCTGACGCAGACAGCCACAAACTGTGTGTTTAATGTTTCAACCACCAACTGTGGGCTGTTTGTATCAGTTATCACTCACACTGCACTGGTAGCGCTTATCGACATAGGCGTATTACTCCTCTCCTCGTATCAGTTCAATTACATCTAAACAAAAGTAAAAGTATAATCAGCCTCATGCACTTTTTTGGGGGAAATCTACAATAATACAAGCCGTTTCAGGTGAATCATCACATTCAGTAATATGGCTACACAAAGTTAATATACACAGTTATATGATTTTCTTATTCTTCCGTTGTTATATGGGAGGCTATTATCAAGTGTAATTTCACCGCTAAATGTGTCCCCGGCAGGTGTACTTACCTCACCATTCCACGTCATCCTAATGGATTTGATACCGCCCAAAAAGTAACATTATTTGCCTGGCAAACAACAATGCAACCACAACAAAAGTAAAATATCAATGATAAATGTCATAAAAATATGATTGATGCATCCTGATCGGACAACGATTACGCTTAGAGAGTTACCCAAAACCACGCCATGACCATGCAACATATGAAAGCGTATATTTGAAAAGTCAGGAAACCAAATTATTACTTTTTCTTCGCAACTGACGGTGAGAATATATTCCACATGCATGCATGGGCCATGGGACATGGGACAAATGATACTTGAAACTTGAAATGATTACATTCAATTACATTAAAGTATTTAGGGGGTTTAACTTACGGGCTTTCTCGAGTTACGCATTTTATTTTGGAGAAGGATTCTCACAATATCCTCATCAATGCAAGAAATCATAGTAAAAACCATAAAAGGAGCAAATGAAGCGTGTAACGTTTACTCAAATTACGACACACACACACACACATGTCGTCCTTTCTTTCATCGTGGAGTACAGCGGCACTGTAAAATTTATTAAGACATCGTAACATGGTAAAGGATAAATATTAAACTTCCAAGTGCGAAAATCTCGCTTCCAAGTGTCAGGCTAGTCAAACGACCCGTACAATATATACATAATTGAATCACAACACAACTTCACATTTTCAAAACGTGCAGTATGTCTGTCTAGCTACCCTTGCGTGCTTGAATCAGAAATACAGCATTATATATTACCTATATCTTCCCCCGCGTTATGGAGGAAGTGTACTGCGTCTATGAATCATTTATTACGTTATTACATAATGTGGATTCATGCAGATACGTTTAAGATAAAAGCTCATGGTGCCCTGGTATTAACACGGGCAACAATTCATTTCACATTCAAGCAAAGTCTAACACACATCATATACCCTAACCCCACAACCAACCTCGATGAAAAATGGGGAGAGAAACACGAGTACAAAGAAATAGGGAATCGAGTAAAGTTGAGCATCATGATATGCGTGATATTAACTAGGTATCTAGAATATTTTAACCCCAATCTTCCATCAAATCTATCGGCAATTCAAACTGAAGGATTATTCTGCATCAAGCAAGTCTCGTTTGCATTTTGGTGATGTCGTTTATTCGAGTGTTAAACATCCTTTTGCCTTGTGTGACTTGGGAATTTTTCAAAATCATGTAAACGAACAGGGTTCATCAATTCACATTTTGGATCACGCTTCGTCACTATATTCTCAGTCCTTTCTGTCAAGTTGATCCCTAGCTTTAATTTAATTGGAATTGGGAGTTTTACTTCAACGGATTGGATTATAAAGAGATTTAAACAGTGCATTTGAATAGAAATGGTACACTTTACATCAAATCTGACATCAAACTAACGCCCGTAAATCAAAAGGAGATGCTCAGATTGTTAAAATAAAACTTGAGACCTACTGGTGTCGTCGTCTGGAAATCATTATACCCATTTTTAATGTATTACCACCAACACATTTTTGTGTAACTGTCATTCACCGAGAAAGCCAATTTGTCACCCGACTTTGCTTTCTATCATCGTATCACTAAAATTGGAGATGTCTACTGTTGTAAGAGACGTGAGTACAGTACATCTTATTTTTCTCTTTCCGAGAATAAATTGACAGCATGTTACATGCTTGTCATCACTTGTGTCGCTACTGCTTCTGTAACAATAAAATGCTGGATTTGACATTTACATGCATTGTTGAACTTTGTATATTATAGACAGACATTAACTAAAGGTGGAAGATTAGTTCAGTATTATGTTGTTTAAATTTCAAGTAGTAAATTATAGTTGGCAGTTGCGCTCTAATTTTAGCTTGTCGAGATAGAAAATAATTGTATAAATATGGAGAACATTACCAACAGAGAATTCTGAATACCAAATGAACAAATGATCTCCTGTGATCAGGAGATCTTGATATTCCACGCTCCAATTTTGGCATAGACTCCAGGCACGATGCTGCTGCTGTGATTTCTTTCCCATGAATAAGTTCCATACACAAGAATCTTCGCATTAGAAACGACATAATTTACATAGGTGCTCGATAAATCAAATGCAACAACGGGTGTGATGCAATCAGGGCAGGACGAAGCAACAGCGGTATAGTACCATCAATTCATTGCTCATTCAAGCTGAACCCTCCTCCTTCATCCTTCGGACTAGAACCCTCCACACTTTGCGTGTTTACATTTCATTCTATTCAGCATAGCGTTTATAAATTAATGCACATCGTGTGTATAAGTGTATGCACACTATACGTTTTTCTCACTCCCTAATATTGCGTCAAATATAAAGAGCTACACTCTTTATGGTTTTATAGTTTAAATCGTGCTCCCCTTGCCTTTGCCTTCTTGGTGTAAAATGGTGAAATCCACCTTTACGTTTTAATAAACAAAACTACACTGAAATAAAGCTGATTAATTGAATTAACTCTCTCCTGCGTTTTGCTCTGTAATTCATGCGTAAAATAAGAAAAGAACGGGAGAGAATAAAGTGGAGTTGGCATGTGTGCATTGATACACGGTGGGAGGTTATCTCCCTTGGCTGGTTTTGTCCTGAAATTCAACGTAATTCATGATGCCCCCGAGTGTGAGCATACATCCCCAGCCCAAAACTCGGATGTGAAACTACATAGACGATATATAATAACGCAGCCTCATATTTATCACACACAATGAAGGGTTGAACAACGGAGTGAGAGAATTGAAATATAAAGGTTATTTCCAGATGTATCAAAAGTTCCTGACCGAACGTTTCATTTTGGACTCAAAATCTCAAGTCATCCATTCTTCCATAATCCATTCTACTAACGTCTATTGTTATTCGTTGCGAGAGAATTGACACGCGACATCCCCATAATTTGGTATAACTTTGTCCAACCCCGACCTAATTTTCCTCCATACGCTAATGCTAGATATTAATAAACAATATTTCGTAGAAATTATAAAATTAAATACCTAATAATTAGTCAGGTTACAAGCATAATCTGCGTAATATCCTATCGCTCATTAAACCTAGCAAATTATTTACACCAGGACCTAATAATTAAGTAGCATATCCACAAAAGGCTTTGAATTCATTGTATGTATGCCAATTTAAAGCATTTTGTTTAACATTCTTCAACTTTTTGTTAACTTAAGTTTGGAATGCTGTGAAACTGAATATGCACTATTCCCTTGATGATGCGCTCTCATTCCCATCCCATATTTCATTTTAAGTTGATAGTTGCACAGGATAAAATCGAGTATGATATGATAATGAACCGAGTCAATTTCGAGAAAAACAGCATTCTGCATTCTGTAGGTAATACAAGGTAGGTATGATTTTTTGTTCGTCATGTACGTAAGTACGTACCAAGATAGATTTGGCGATTTGGAATTGTCATCTTGCATATCTCATTGGCTACAAAAGGAGGTTCATCTTATATTAGTATATTAGGCCTTGCTGATGTGAGTGTAAAGTAATATAACCATAGGCAAGACTCAATTTACCACGTATGGTAGGGATGACGGTTGTTATATGGAAGTCCTAAACGAGTTTCAATTTCAACATAACGTATAGCGTTTGGTAAATTGTGCGTCGGTAATCTCAAAGCCCCCCTTTCAACTCATCATCAGATTCTTTAATGAGATGCTCAAGATTGTCACCATGCAAAGCTGCTTTTTTACGCAGTATAAATTCTCCCCTGGATCTTGCTCCATCAGAAGTTGTCATTATTTTCATGTCGTTGTTGAAGTTCAGGTTCATTTTGTAAAAAGACAATTTTCTGTATGCCCTGAGACTAAATGCAGCGTGTAAATGAAGTAGTGTTGTCTTGTCTAGCAGTACTATAGAGGTATAATCTCGGACAATAGAGGTAGGGTAGATAAACGAAAGTTTGCTTTTATACCTATGCAATTCCACCGTCCACCAAATCCTTCTTGTACATCCTTGTCTAGCTAGATACCAACACCACAATTGAGTAATAAAAATGGATTACTCTTCCACACCAGACACGATCAACCTTTTCCAACTTCCATAATTCCATCTATTCCATTCAACGCACAAACGTGGAGAGTCCCGTGTGAAAGATAGAGATGATGTGAATTGAAACCTAAACAATCAGTTTTTATGTTCGCCGTCACCACCACAATCTTATACCTTTCGGCATTCTGGGAGACTCACTTAGTCTCAAATCCAGTGTCTCGTCACTTTCCCTTTCCTGTCTTTCATGATAGCGTCTATTCAATCTCGCTCAATGCGAAATAAAAGGTGATGTGGTGTCGATGTGGGTGGGTTTCTTCGTTTTGACACAGCGTGATACATATATCCGAAATACAATTTACTAGATGCACACGAAAATGCAATGCTTATTGGGGTGTAATGATACAGAAAGAATTGGAATTTGGATTTCTTCATCCCATTCGTTCAGATAGAGCAATTCGCTCAGATTGGATGCGTACATAATATTATGGTAGGTAACACATAGGCATACAGGCAGGAACCGTGCGTATCTAGTATTCATGCAGTTCGAAAAGTTTTTGTTTTGCCGTACGGTTATCAAATCGCTTATTGCACTTACAGATATTGAGTATACGTACGCTATAACATGTCATGCAGAAGCGTTGATATTCAATGTTTTCTTAATTTGGTTTTATACCTTTAAAAAACGAATAAACACCACTGATAAACACACTCTTTTCTGAAGTCAACACTGCTTTAAAATACATAAAGTACGGCAGAACCTCGCTGGCCGACAGCCGACAAGTCCTCGCCAGCCGACAATGTCATCCGACACTCGCTGGCCGACAGCCGACAGGTCCTCGCCAGCCGACAATCTCATCCGACAGCCGACAAGCACTCGC
>JAANSN010000528.1:0-55930 GCA_036850665.1 Dicranocentrus wangi
ATAAGATCATTCAAAGCTGTCATACATCATTGAATTCATTAGTAAACACATGGACACTGACAGTTGATAAATACCAGTAGTTCTGTTCATTCAATTATCGAATATAGCTGTCGGCAAATGCACACCTCATGATGACATCAGTGTTGCTGCTGAATATTTGCACATACGAGTTGGAATTTGACGATGACTACCTCATACGTCATGATGAAATTCAGTATTATGGTTGTTGAAGTTAATGAGGAAGGAACGACCAAGTAGTCCTGAAATTTAAATCAAATTGAATTATTTGAAAATAACTGAAAAGTCGGAGGAGGCGGGGAAAGCGTGTCCAACAGTTGACAGTTAGAAGCCATTATGATTCTGAAAAGAGCAATTATAAAGATTAATAGGCATTAAAATGAATTTACGCCTGACTCACTTTCGTTAGCATGATATTTCTTACAAATTCTTCAGTTAACTACCTACAAGTTCGCGATGGCTTATACATGATGCTATGCTATACATGGTGTCATTCTCGCCTACGCGGGAATGACATAAGAGCCGTGCAACAAAGCTTTATGATGCTACATAAATGATGAGTCAACGTCAAAGTGAACAAAGTCGGACAATGACGAAACAAAACAAATGACACCAATTTATGATCAAAATGATTTAGCTATATACTAAAACTTAATGATGATATAGCACGGCAATAGATCACACGCACAACCGCTTCACGAAATAATAGCTCGTGATAACCAATGCACATTAAACTTTAAAGTGGCCATTAGTCTCGAATTGAATGTAAAATGCGATAAATCCAATTTCCTTTTTGATTAATAGATCANCTCGTGATAACCAATGCACATTAAACTTTAAAGTGGCCATTAGTCTCGAATTGAATGTAAAATGCGATAAATCCAATTTCCTTTTTGATTAATAGATCAATAAACCTTCTTTGAGCGATAGCTATGTAGCTTGATTAATTCACGCAATTTGATTAGACAAGGAAGCAATAGAAAGTTGATTTATCCAAGTTGCTTAATCCATTTTTTTTTTGTCCTAGTCTACAAATTACGTTTTAAAAAATGATCGCCCTCGTATTTGCCTCGTTGTTAGCGCTTGGAAATGCTGTGGGAGGTAATCATATCAAATTTTAATTAAGTTAAAATATTTAAAAGCTATAATTCATCGCGATTCATTCCGTTTAAAGTTCCGGATGCATCTCAAGACGGCACGACTCCCCCGGACCACACCCTCGTAGACCTGTCTCCTTCGGATGCCTCAGAAAACGAAAGTGGTCCTCCAGCAGGAGAGCCTTTATCTCTACCTCTATCATCCTTCGAGTTGTTTACGATTACGGACCTCATGCTTGAAATCACAATGAGACCCTGTCACAGCGCCAACCGACCCATCATGAGTTCCATCAAAAAGTATCTGTTTTCAGGGATCGCCGACGTTCCCGGTCACTCTTTCCAACATCCCCTCTTTTTCCCCAGCTACAGGTCACTCGTCAGCTGCCTGACTGCCGCGGATGAGACATATTCCGGGGCAAAAGTGCTTGCATCTGCCTTCTTCCCTGGGGATGATCCACCTCCACAGCAAACCTCCTCCTCCCAAAACCGAGTCAGAAGGGAAGCCGCCACCCAAGAAGTGTCGTACAATGATAACTTGCTAGCACAAAAAGACGCAACGTTTGAGCATGAGCTGTCCATTGTGGATGTGGACCTGTCCTTTGAGCGATTCATCAGTTTGGTGGCTGCCATCGTCAATAAAACCTGCTCTCCACAGGTGCAACTCGACATGAACTTTTTGAATCAAGCCCTGTTTGAGGTGGTTGAGTGGATGAGTCAGGATTCCAGCTTGTACAAGTCTGCTCAACTCAAGTATTTCCACAATAGTGAGGTGATGCACGAGCTAGACAAATGCAGCAAGTCTATCGAAGCCGTTCCTATCTATTCCAACGTTGACTTATGATATTTTGGAATAAAGGAATCATAGTTTTTTTATCGCAGTTATAAATGTAATTTGATGATGTACGCGAATAGTGTTTTATTTCAATTAAAATCAAATGAAAAGTTTTGGGAATATAATGATCATGATTACAACAAGCAAGTCAAAACGAAGCCAAATAGCATTCGATGGTGTTGGAGTGCTTGCGACCGGGTTTAATTTGTTCTTGTTGTCATTTATCCATTTCAAATAATACGGGACATAGGTGTAGACAGCTTTCAAAACGAAGAAAAAAATTATTTACAAAATCTATTAATAAAAATCAGTGGTGAATGTACTAAAACTGAATTTTAAAATTAAATTACCAGGCTCAGACGTTTGGCTACAATCTTGTTTTCCAAAACTGATTATACCACAAAGTTCAGTAGTTTGACCATGATGACAAAGCAATGGGCCACCAGAATCGCCAGGACATACTCCTTCGTTTCCGTTGCTTCCTTTTGCACAAAATTGAGTAGTATCATTCAACAAATTATCATATTTCGCGTTGCACTCCTCAAATTTCACAGTTGTCACATTGGCCTTGAGCAAAACTTTAGATGGACTTCCCCCGTCTGTAATTCCCCAGCCTGCGACAGTTCCATCTGTTAAAAAAGAATTTAAAAATCATACTACATCAATTACATGTATGTACGTAATTAGTTTCCAATAATAAATATAATCAAAATGAGTATGAATATTTTGTCTGCCGATAGAGTTACCACCGGTTGAGCTGAAGTTGGGAGGTGGAAGTTGGATAGGTTTGACTGCTGGCGTTTCATGTAAATTGTTTGCAAATTTGAGCAAGGCTATGTCATTGTAGAAAGTGGTTGTATTCCTAGTTTTTGCAAAAAGTATTCAGTAGTCCATTGTAAAGTATGAATTGACTGAATTGTATGAATTGTATATTATGATTAAACTTGCGGACTATATTCCTCACGGCAAACGAAATCGTAATTTCCAGTCAGATTTTGTCCAGTGTTGTCCGAATTGTCAAGAAAGCGGAAGCCCGCGTAAGCGGTTACGGATTCTAACGCCAACGTTCTATCATTGCACAAACAATGTGCCGCCGTTAACACAAGATTCTTATCCCACAAGAAGACACAAATTTAATTACCTATACGCGTTCGTAAAAAAAACTCAAAACTTTCTTTTGTTGTTTTTTTGTTATTTTGGGCTTTACCATTTCAATAAGGGATCCGCCACACAAAGTAGAACTTGATTCATTCAAATAATCCATACGTATGTAAACCGCAAAGGGAAATTCGTTTTTTCCGGCCTCTTCCCCACCAATTATATAATGGGTCGACTCACCAGAACTCACAATCCGTTTACTCCGCTCTGGATTGTCGATCACTTTAGTTTCTACATTTTCACACATTCCATCACCTGCTATTACGAGGACAAGGAACAAAACGGTCGGAATGACTTTCATTTTTGCAGATTTCACACGTGCAGGGTGATACAACACAGAACAGGGAGCAGTTTCACCGGTGCTACACGCTGACTGTCACATGAATGGATGAATCTCCTGAAGATCCTACATTTGCTTAAATATACCATGCCTAAGTGGAGGTGTTTCCTAATTATGCGGCTACTGGAAAATGTAAAAATATACCTACACTGGTTAGAAAATCAAATCATACACTCAATCATTCCTTGTGAAGTGGATTGGGTCCCATTCAAATTATCATGCGCTTGATAATTCTTACATATACACCAGCAATGCGTTTGCGTATGGAATGACGTGTTTGAAAGGTTAGGGGCTTGATGAACCGTCCCGGAGGATGACTCACTAATTGCAGAAGTAGAAACATGGAGAAAACTTTTGGTGCAGCGAAAGCAATGACGGGAATGGTACATGTCTGATAGGTAACAAAAAATACAAATCCAGTAGGTTCGCCGCTGCGTAAAAGTGTTCACGCTGGACATTGTGAGTACCTGTCTATAGAGTTTAGTATGAAAAGGGTGTCGATGATTTTATAATCACTGAAGTGATGCACATTGATAGCATTTATTGCATCCTGTTCATCTGTCAAGTTAAACGTTTTGAAAATAAATCACGAAGATTAGTTTATTATGATGAGTCACCCACCTTGTGGCATAGCTTTATAACATTGATACCCATTGTGTAATTTAACATACCTATGTGCATTTAAAGAAAGCATTTATAGTGTAAGTTATATCAACCTTGGCAAATGAATACCAAATCGATTCATGCGTTTTTGTCACTTTCATTTAATGATATAGGTATATATATATATATTTAAGCAAATTTAAAGTCAATTAAAGTTAATTGAAATTGACGGGAGCAGAGTAATCATGATTGCAGCAAGCACTTGGAGAAAGTCTAAACGATGGTTACTCGAACTTCCACTTCCGCTCCCTGGTTTCCGAGTTGTGGTTGTTGTTGGTGGTGTGACTTGGGTGAAATTCCTATTGTCATTTATCCACTTCACATAATAGGGTACCTTCGTGTAGACACCTTTAATACAGAAAAAAAATCATTGACAGACAGACTACTAAAAAAAATGGGGAATACGACTCCCATACTGTGCATTCAGGTTCGCATACCCGGAGAGTTTCTTTGAGTACAATTTTCCCTTCCAAAACTGACTACACCACAGAGTGTGGTGCCTTGGCAGAGCAATGGGCCACCAGAGTCTCCGTTGCATGAACCCACATTCCCGGTTGTTGAGCCCGCACATAATTGGCTAGCGTTATTGAAAGTGTTATAATACGTAGAATTGCACACTGAAAACGCCATAATTGTCACGGTCGCCTTGAGTAAGACTTGTGACTGATTAGCCGAGTTTCCTGTCACTCCCCAACCTGCAACGGTTGCAGTTGCTAGAATAAAATAATAACAAATATCGTTATAATATGTGTATGCAGTCGAGGTTTATTCAAGTTTATTTCCTATAAGCAGGTGTGGTTTTCTTTGTCTCAAAAATTACTTGGCATGCTAAAATTGGCTGATGCTGGTAGTGTGGTAACTCTAACTGAAGTAGTTCCAGTAAAATTCCTAGACAGCTTGATCAATGCTATGTCATTGGTAAAATTATTCCCATTCCTGGTGGAAAAAAATACATCATTAATTCATATCTCCTTGAGCGAATTAGTAAAGTGGAGTAGCATAATGCTAGTTTCTTACTGGCTATATGACTCGTGCACTTTGACAGCCTGAGCGGTTTGGTTTTGCTCCGTAGTTTCAGTCACATTGAGACGATGATCGCCCGCAAACACTCGTATGGAGCCTGCCGTCACGCCTTGGACACAATGCGCCGCAGTTACAACAAGATCCTGAGAAAAAAAAGCATGATTTGCTGTAGCAAAGTAAATACTGCTTGCGTCTACGCATTTTGATAATGTGAATAATATTGTGACCTACCAAAGCTATTAGCGTTCCACCGCAGAAGCCACGGGTAGTATTTATATGAACTAACATGCCAAATTCGCCTGGGTTGGCCGGGCTTCCGCCTATAATTAGGGGGCTCACAGCCGGCTCATCCGAACCAGTAGCTATATTTTGTAATTTTGAATGTAAACTTTCCTCATTTTCACAGATTCCAGTTGAAATCCTTAGAAAAAGCAGAAGTGCAGTTATTGGGACGAAATTCATCCTTTCCAGATGTTCCACAAAATATCTATGTAATCCAATGCAATAAAACAGGAATACGTATCCGGCAAGAGTGGTATATCACAGACTGACGGAGGATCTTATTGGGTTTGCGTAGCAGTGATGTGATGTTGATAATCTTAATCTGATAATTCGAGTGTTTGCGTGATCGAGTGCGGAAAAAAACAAACACGCAGGCATTTTAGGTATAAAGCTATGCGTTTTTTAAAATAAGGATGAAAACGTTGAATGAAAGTGTGAGTAATACACAACGATTATGCGTTATGCACTTTGTACTTTTATTTTTTTGTTGTATGAGCAATGTGATAAGAGGAAAAGTTGGCTGTAAACAAATCACTCATTCTGCCTATTTGCAACATGGCATTTGGCATTTATACCGATAAATCCGGGACGAGTGCAGGGTGACTTTGACGTAAAGAATAATGGTGCAAGTTAAGGTATATAGCGTTGCGGAAGGATGATGAGAATGACGGGAATTTTGTAGAGATAATTTGCATCATAATAATAGAAATGTAATAGGGTTGTAAATACGTTTCACCAAACATGACTACCTACATTGTTTTGCGAATACATACTTTATTATTGAATGACATGAGGGTCGGGTCATCTCATACATGGGTTCACGGCAGGCAAGTTGGTTTTGGCTGTGCTACAAAGTTGTCAAGGGAACGTATTGTTTTGCTATAGCAGTGAGTGGTTTCGTCAAATCACTTCAATAAGGCTCATCATAGAGATACTAAAAGGGACTATACCCTCTGATAGGGTCTAGTTTCGCCCAATTTTGCGGATAAAGAATATCATGTGGACTTTTAACCAAAAGTAGGAGTGGACAATAGGCTGGTTTTATTTTAACATGTTTGCAAGCTAACCCGAAAGTACGACATGGTTCTGGCTAAATCATCTCCAAGAAATTGATGTAAGAAATGGGGAGAAAAACAGGAAGGTCCACAAAGTGGCTGGATATAGGGATTTTGTTGCTTCTAACATGGGGAAGTTTTATCGTACAAACATATAGCCAACCAACTCCACCAGCCCCGCAACCAGAAACTCCACCAAACCCAGAACCAAAGACTACAACAACACCGCCACCCCCACCTGTTTCAAACTGCGGTTCGTCCCCACCTTGTGACGAAGGTTTGTAGCAACCTTGTAACAACTTTTATTTTCTGCTTAATTTCTTATAAAATACACTACCTGTTTCTCCAGGCTTCCATTGTATGTTGCTAATTGACGACGAGAAGGAGGCGGAGTATTTCAATGTAACTTGGGAAGTACCAGGTAAGAAGTAAGAAGCCTTATTCAATTTTATATTTTATTTCAAAAGCCAAATACTTTATAGCCTTTGAAAGCCACTCCATTTTGGCGTCCTTTATCCTTCAGGATTTTGAATTCTTGCAGATGAAGAGAATCCAGAAGGGCCCCCAAAAACTGTGATAACTAAACCCCCTGTGAACGATGATTTGGAAGACATCCCTCCAGGTGCCAATCCCGACTCTAGAAAGTGTGTCATTGCGGATCCTGTGCAATTCGAGCAACTCCTACCTGAATGTGTTTGCGTGGGTGATCTTGAACAAAGTAAGTGAATACTTCACCATAACTTCACCACAGACCAGATCCCCTGGACCAAATCGACATTTTACAATTACCAACTTTCATGATACAGGCAACCTTAATTTTCTCCACAAAGCGACCAAAGGGAAAGCCAAAAATTCCATTCGAAAGATGACGCATGGCCAGAAGTCAGCCAAACCCAACGCCAAGAACCCAATAAAACGGGCAATTCCTCCTCCTCCACCGTGCATCAAACGTTCGCACAAAGCGTGTATTGCCGAGTACTACACAAATGTCATCAAGGAGAAACTGGAGGTGGTGGCCGAGAGATCCAATCAAGCAGAGGAAGGAGCACCATGTGACCCCGGAAAGGAATTTTTATTGACTGAAGCTCTAAGCCATGTTGACAACGAGGAGTTTCTGCAGCGGGCGCTTGCTCTGGCGGACAAGCTTTCCCAAGCCGAGCTGTGCAACAGACGCCGACTGATGAGCTGTAGTAGCGGAACGCGAACGTGTGGGTGCTCAGATGAGAGCCCGTTGCCACCTTGGCAGCAGTCCCGGACTGGTCACAGATCCTTTTCATCCATTGGACTCAAAAGCTACTACTGTTATCCCATCGAAGGTAAGGTGCGAATGTAATTTACGCATACAGATTTTGTTGCATGAACTTTGGCTAACGCGCTTGCAACTTGCAATGCATAGGGAGTTGCAGCGAAGATCCCGCAGATATCCTTCTCCAAATCCACAATGTGGAGGACAAGGTAAGGGCACACTATGGAGATCCTAATATTCCCGAACATTTCAACAACGATGGGTGCTTGAAGAATCTTTGTGCCGGCCGTGGGTCTAGTTCAGCTCGCTTGTGCGGGAAAGACACTGACACTGGCGACTGGCCTTAGTGCAATTTACGGCGGGGACACATCAATCTTGAAACCTTGGTTGAATCGTATAATCACATCCCTGGGTCCACTCTGGGCCACATAATATTTCGAATGAATACAGCATACGTTCAGTAGGAACTTTGTCAATTGTGACCTGCCGTGTAGTTACAAATTAGCTATTTGGACAAAGTGGATTAGTAGGAAATAAATAGTGTAAAGCTGGTGTAACGTAAACTCAATGTTATATGGTTCAGCTAGGTAGATGCCACCTTGGATGCAAAGACTTATTCACTTATTGTCAAATAAATCCTTCCCTTGGGCTATTTTTGCCATTCGACTCTCGACTGTGTTTTCAAATAAACCTAAAGCCTGGAATGTACCCCAATTTCATCTTTCAACTTTCGCGTCCGCTTGTGAACAAATGCACAACACAAAGGAAAAATATAATCCAACGCAAAAATTAGCTCACAATCAGTGTCATTCATAATACCATACATAATTCAATTGTGTAATTTTAATTTTCACTGACTGAACCAATATTTGCATTTCTAATTTTAATCCACAATAGAGCACATTCAAAAGCAAATTCTTGCAAGTACAGAAATTAGGAGTGTATGGAATACTAGAAGGATGCTAACAGTAGAGCCACCTGAACGGTCAGTGAAGGAAAACTTGTTTGCATTGATCCATGACACATAGGAGGACACTTTAGTGTACACACCTGGAAAACCACAGCATTAGTAATTTTACCCCTAATTTCAATGGGATAACTGAAAAATGGTTTTAAAAAATCTTTATTGACCTACCAGGTATTATGGGGACAGCACATCCATATCCATAACTCACTATACCACACACAGTGTTATTATACCCAGCGCAGATGAAAGGTCCACCTGAATCCCCCTGGCAGGAATCTTTCCCTCCGGCCACTTCGCCAGCGCAGAATTGGGTATTAGGAATTGTATAATTATATGCTTTGCTGCAATCTGACAAATTCCAAATTGTCACATTCACTTTGCGTAAAAGTGGGGAGGCGTTACCTCCGCTTTGGGTGGTTCCCCAACCCGCCACCGTTCCATATTCTGAAATCAAATGAAAATATATTTTAAGTAGGGAAGTTTGAAAGTGGAATAGTATCTCGAATGTCACTGGATTTTATAGTTGAAGACAAGTAGTTTTACGTGATAGATTAACGTTGAAATCGGATGGTGGCAGTTGGATTGGTCGGACTTGGGCAGTTTCGGTGAAATTTTTATTCAGTCGGATGAGGGCTATGTCGTTTGCCAAAGTGCTCCTTTGGAAGAATGATTCGGGGTTGAAGGAAATGTTAGTTGAGCATGTCATAGTCATTTAGAATTGCTAAACGAGCGTAATTATTATTACATAATCCGATTCTTATCGATTTCATTAATTGTTTATTTGCATACGCATTGTACTGCTCGTGCAATTTGACAGCCTGCGCAGTTTGATTTTGCTTGGTAGCCTCAGGTCTTGTGCGATCGTGGCCGCCGGCATAGACAGTTATGGATGACGCGGATTTGTCTATCACGCAGTGTGCAGCAGTGAGCACAAGATCCTGAAAATTATCAATGTATCTATATGCAAATGCAAAATATAAATAAGTTAATGTGCTTGTTACGAATAGAAAACATTACCAAAGCTATTAGGGAACCACCGCATAAACCACCGTCAATGAGCAAGTAGCAAATCCAGGGATATTCATTTTTTATTGCTTCCACTCCTCCCACAATGAAAGGGGCTAGCTCAGAACGGGTTCCTGGTTTTAAGGTTTCTGGCAGTAGGGATGAGCTACAAAAGACTGTAGCAGTTGAAATTATAACGGACAGTAGTAAGACTAATTTTATATTTTAACTTTGAAACTCAGCGTGCCGTTCTGGTGAATAAGTAAGTAAAATAATAAAATGTGGATGCACAACGTGTTGCTGATGTCCAGGATGTGAAAGTAATATCGCTGATTGTGACAGTGGATGTTGGTTCGACTGGTTCTGTATGCTTTCGTTGTTTCATCATTTATTATAGTCATGCATGCGTCAAAGGATTAAGTTGCAAATAATACAGAGGTGAGGTAGTTACATGGTATATTATACTTGCATGACCGACAAGCGGATATTCTACTAATAATTAGAATGACGAACAACTGTAAATTATTACAAAATGATAAGATATGGGAATCCCAATCTCGATTTTGCTGATTTAACGGACTTATGTGGCTTTTACATTATAAGCGCGATGAAAGCAGAATATATAGTGCATAATTTTTGACGTGATAAAAACCAAAATTCCGGAAAAAACAAAGCCATATATCAGTGACTTACCAAATACGTTATTTACGTATGACATTTACTATTAGTAGAAATTAAGAGATGCACCAAACAACAATTGGGCTAACAATTGCCAGTCCTCAAACAGTAACGCGACTCACTGTCTGTCTATGTCTATGTCCACTACTGTCTATCCCCTTGACGCGACTTACAATCTGATTTGGTCGAGCAACACAGGCATACTGCCGAATTTATTTGCGACGTGTTTATCTGTAAACATGTCATGACCAAATTCACAAATGAGTAAAACGAGTAAACCCACCGAAGAGTAATAAAAACTAATAATTAATGACTTATTGGCCCTACTAGACTCTGAGGCTATGGGAATAGGGTAGGTAAAATGAGAAAACGAGATTTTGCGTGTTTATTCGGTAAACTTGCTAATTAATTACTCATCATCACTTGCAATTTCCCGTAAATATCAAAATTAAAAGTATAGCTATCATTTGAAAAGCGGCAGTAGAGGGACGTATCGACATCCCAGTGGAAATATCCCTGTTTGCATTAATCCAAGACACGTACGATGACACTTTTGTGTACACACCTGCAAAGAAAGACAGGGGAACAGGACAATGTTATAGCATCATTTCAGAAAAGAACCAAGCAAGTCCAGCCGTGCTTCAATTGTACATGTTTATTAATTAATTAGATCTGCATTGTCTCACCTGGATATTTAGCTTCAGCACAACCTATCCCGAAACTGACAATGCCACAAATGCTGTTGTTATCTGCACTGCAAATGAATGGCCCGCCTGAGTCTCCCTGACAGGAATCCTTGCCACCGTCCCTTTCTCCAGCGCAAAACTGGTTAGCTGATATGGACGCTTGGTACTTGTATGACTCCTGGCAACTTGTCAGATCCCTAATTGGCACTCTCACCTTGCGTAGAACGTTCGAAATGTAGGGAGAGCTAAAGTCTATTGTTCCCCAACCCGCCACTGTTCCGCTTGCTAAGAAAACAAAAACAAAAGAGAGATGTCTAGGGATGAGAAATGAGAACTATTTTGGTTTGGAGTTCCCGACCTTTATGTAGGTATGTATTTGAAACTTACTGGACAAACTAATGTTAAAGTCAGATGGTGGCAATAAAATAGGTCGAACTTGCTGGGTTTGGATAAAACTCTCGGATAGCCTTATTACTGCAATGTCATTTTGCAAAGTGTCCCTAGAGCGAAAAAAAGCAAGTTGAAAAAATATTGAGTATAATATTCTGATTTATCCCGAGAGAAAACTAGATTCTTTGCAACTCACTCGTTATATTGAGGGTGCCATTTGAATGCCTGAGCCACCCCAGTTTGTTCAGTGCCTTCGTTTAAATTCCGGGTGTGGTCTCCAGCGTAAACTTTAATTTTCCCTGCATCCTTATCCTTCGTCCCATATAAACAGTGCGCAGCGGTGAGAACAAGGTCCTACGGATACCCGATATAAAATGCCCAAATATGAGTCACCTTGTATTCAGGGTTTATCGTTGTAAAGTGAGTTTTATTTTGTACTTGATTTTTTACCAAAGCAATCAACGAACCGCCACAAAAGGTGCCTTGATTGTTGATGTAGACGATGAACGGGAACTCGTTCTTGATTGCTTCTTCGCCTCCCACAATGTACGGTGTTACAACCACAACATCAGATCTATTTTCCCCTTTTAACTTTTCCAACAGAGCTGGTATGCATGATGTTTCCCTTAGAATAAGTGCGACAATGAGAATCAGTTTCATTTCAACAAAATTAAAACACGGCACGACACGGGCAAATTCCTAATAATGAAAATGGGGTTTAAAAAATTTGCACTTGTTCTCAGCCTGCCACAATGGAGAACATTTTATTGGTCACGACATTTTTTTCTAATGCAATGCAAATACGACGTATTTGAGAGAGAGATGGAAAGAGAACTGATATGCAAATGATACACGCAATCGACTGATAAGGTGTATACTGCAAACGAGATAATATAAATGACTAGTGTTACGTGCGGTATGATACGTATGTACCGCTAATATTACAGCCGTAAAAACGCTGCATGCTGGTTTAAGATATTGATCTGATGCAGGGGTTGATAAGGATAATAATCACAAATGAGCAGTAGTAATTTGTTCCGTATACTGCTTCATGATGTGGTACGATTCGGACGATATATATGACAATTTGGTAAGGGATTCATTTTTTAAATACTTTTTTTGGTTTTTCCATCTGGAACACTCGTGTATATAAAAATGTGTAATAATTTTAATTTAATATAAAAATCTATTGTATACTTAAAGCTACAGCGACATTTTCCAAAGGGAGGTAATCATGACCCCAAATATCATTTGAACAAGATGGGCATGCAAGAAACATTGGAAGCCAGAAGCACTGGATGGCTCAGTGGTTGTTGGAGGAGGTGGAGTAGTAGTAAACTGGCCCTTGTATTCGGATATCCAATCCAAATAAGACGACACTTTGACATAGACACCTGTCAACCATGTTATCAAAGAAATGTCAGTATTGTAAAACACAAATATGTCACGTTAAGTATGCTCTAACAAGTAAGTTTGGGACACCGTCATACCTGGATGCTGGGGTGAAGAGCAAGTTATCCCAAAACTGATAATGCCACATACAACGGTGTCATCTGCATCACAAATAAATGGACCCCCTGAGTCACCCTCACAAGAATCCTTGCCACCTTTCTCTTCCCCAGCGCAAAACTGTTTATCTGATATGGTTACTCCTTCAGATTGATATGCGGCTTTACAAGTTTCCAAATCAATAATTGACACATTCACTTTCCGTAGAACATTTGAAGTAGAGCCAAACTCTGTTTCTCCCCAGCCTGCTGCTAGTCCGCTTGCTGAAAGCATAAGTAGAAAAACTTGTGAATAATTATTGTACTTCTACTACTGCGTTCACTTTAATTTTTTCTTTAATCTTTTTTTACAGGATCGAGTGATGTCGAAATCGGACGATGGTAACTCAATAGCTCTAACTGCAGCAGTTTGAGTAAATGGTGTTGTCAAACGAATCAGGGCAATGTCATTTGCCGAAGTATCCCTAGTTTTAAATATCTTGTTGTTCATTCAGCTCATTTCTGTGTATGAATTGTAGTTCTTGTTAGGTTGTTTGTTGTTGGTATCTTACTCGTCATATTGTTCATGCCATTTGACTTCCAGAGCTGACCGAATTTGCTCAGTGTCCTCATTCTCGTTGAGATTGTGATCCCCGGCAGTCACTCTTATAGTCTCGGGGGATACACCAAACACACAACGTGCGGCAGTAAGAACAAAGTCCTGTTAACAAAAACAAAAAATATCAAAATTTTAGAAATACACAATCCTTAGATGATTTGGTGTAGGTATGTGTTCTTAATGATGAAATACCAAAGAAATTAGGGATCCACCGCAAAAAGCGTCACCAATCCTGAGGTTAACAAGGAAAGGAAATTCGTTCCTTTTGGCTTCTTCCCCTCCAACTATAAAAGGTGCTACTGTGTCTGACCTGTTCTGCTTGTTTAAAATTTCGGGCAACGCAAAAGCACTGGACACTGTTGAGAACGCCACAATCCAGGCAAAAAGTACTAGCTTCATTTTTGGGGCGTATTGAGTTTTGTCACACGAGCTCGTGAACTATTATTGTCAGTTTCCCAGTAGGATAAGTACTATGACTAAACTACAGGTGTATGCTGATATATATTCGATATTCGGAGCTTGCTTCCTAAAAAACGTAGTGTGAAAACAGGATGTAAATAAATACGTTAATTTGTTTAATATTCGCAACATTATAATGACATCAATGGACAACGAAATGAGACACATCAACAAGTTTTTGCAATAGTACATGCCACATGTGCTTAATTTCGTTTTTTGGCAGCACCCGAAGTTTAACATTCTAAGTTTACGGTTAGTCATAGAATGATAGATTAAATAAATACTTAATAAAATAGGATTTGTATTTGAATTGTGAATCATGAAATGAAATCTGAAAAATTGCGGATTCGGTGAATACTAAGGTGCGTGTTGAGTAATGCAAGTATGACTAATTATTCATGGCTATAGTGCCGCTTGCAGCAGGTTAGTCTGATAGGTTAACAGATAAAACCAGATGTGCACGATATGCAGGCATAATACATTGGGTTAGTTACGAGCACTGATTTGTTCAATTTGATAATGCAGGATGGCAAAAATGCATGTTAATATAGGTAATGTAGTCTTGGGTTCTTTGAGCTCTTATTTTACCAAAATAATAATTTGGTAGACACCCTCTTCAGAATCCAGACTAGCAAGGTTTTTAGTAATTCACAGGGAATGCCGAATCTCTGGGTAATAGATGTCAGCCCGTATGTTGATGTTATGTAGCATAAAAATATCTGAATGAAGAATAACTGAAAACGTGACTGAAACCACTTTTGGCGACGATATCTTCTTAGGGATTGCACTGCGAGAATGAAATGTGATGAGATGAGACGAATATCTGAAAGGAATTTTTTGCTCTCTATCATTCCTCGCAAATTCATTAGCTGCAGAGCGTAAGTAAGTTAAGGGGGGTTGGATTAGAAATGTTTACTTGAAGCGTGCGTAGTAAATGATGTCGAATACCCCTTGGAAATTACCTACTTTTGTCAGCTAGCCACAATGCAATGCTATGTTACGTATCCACTTTTCTCTCAAAATGTATACCCTTGTTTGTATGTAATGTAGGGAGGGTCTCGCCTCACATCACATCGCTGATTCCTCCTGGATATAAATATAACTGCAAATGCATGCCGCCTTCGTTCGTCCTAACGGCTTATATTTTCCGTTCCATTTGTGCTACATGGGGAATTTTGTTCAACGAAGACAACGGAGCATTCTACTTGAACCATATTTACACAATTCTTGTTTGCCAGCTTATTATGTGCTTATAATCCTCAAGTTTAGGGTTTGCCATAAAAATGAAAGTAGAAATTATAGAAAAAATGGGATGTGCGTGTCATCAATTCTTGAAAACTGTGGAGCGGTATATATACTGATTAAGCTAACTGGGCATATATCATTGTATGCAAGCTCAAGACTTATTGTACTTATGCGGAAAACTGTTGGAAAACCAGTTTTGACGACGAAATACCTTTTAAAAAATACCAACTATATTTTTAGGGGTGCAGGTTAATTTATATCAAATCGGACGCTTGTTAATATAGTTCATTGGCCCCGGGACGCAATTAAGGGTCCAAGAATTGTTTCAAAACTCTTTTATTTACATAACCACAATTAAAAGTTACAGAAGGCTTTGGTAAGTAGTGAAATAAGAAACACGGGTAGTAGTTGAAGTAAGTTATTATGAAAACCAGCGGCGGTGGATGGTGTAGTCGTAGGATTGGTGGAAGGATTCCCTGTAGATGAATTTTCTGGGGTAGGGCTCCCGGAAGATGGATTGTCTGAAGACGGATTACCCGAAGACGAAGTATCTGTAGATGGGTTATCCGTATTTTGATTCACAACGGATCTCAACCTAGACCTAGATGAACTAGTGTAGCTATTTATCCAATCCAAGTAGGAAGACACCTTCACATAGACACCTGTGAATCGTGACACATTGCATAGGTCAGCTCTAACAGCGTCATTACAGGAATACAGTACAACTTAATCTAATCTCCGTACCTGGATAATCTGGATGCCCAGGGAGAGCACAATTATCTCCAAAACTGACAATGCCACAGACAACAGTGTCGTCCGCATCACAAATGAAGGGACCCCCTGGATCTCCCTGGCAGGAATCTTTGCCGCCTGAGTCATCTCCAGCGCAAAACTGCTTATCTGATATGTACACTTGACTCTGATACGCCAGTTGGCAACTTTCCAAATCCCTAATTGCCACGCTCACTTTGCGTAGAATGGTGGACGTGGAAGAACCAAATGATGTCGTACCCCAACCTGCTACTATTCCACTGGCTTAAAATACAATTTAAAAAAAAAGTAATCAGTTTTTTATTTATGAGCTTTCGGCAATTTCTATTATGGAAAATTCCTATTAGGAGAGGTACATGACTGGGTTATGTCGAAGTCGGGTGGTGGCAACTGAATTGGTCCCACTGCTGAACTTTGGATAAACTCTGCATTCAGTCTGATTAGTGCAATGTCGTTTTCCAAAGTGCTCCTAGTGTGGAAATTTTTTAAAGTATCAATTAATCGTGTGTTCAACATTTATATGAGAGCTTCTTACTCGTCATAATCCTCATGCCATTTGACATCCAAAGCTGTTTCAGTTTGCTCCGTGTCTTCCGTCAGACCAAGATCGTAGTCCCCAGCCGTCACTTGAATGGACTCTGGGGAGGTATCGACAACGCAATGCGCTGCGGTGATAACAAGGTCCTTATAAACGAAAATAATATGTGCGTATACAACGAGCCCTTAAACTACTAGTCTTTTCTCGTGCGTGACTCACTAAAGCAATTAGAGATCCTCCACAAAAGGAGCCGTCGCCAGTTCTAATGTTAACAATCCAGGGAAATTTATTAGGTTCGGCTTCATCCCCCCCAAATGTGAAAGGCCCTGAAGTGCTAGAACTGCTTCCCGTTGGAAATCTGAAAGCGCCACATAATATAGCTGAGGTGGACACAAGGAGGACGGTGTGGATAACTATTTTCATTGTATACTATATTTTACTCCGCAAAAATTAAATTATGACAAAGTGGACGTTACTGCTTTTTTGGGGTTTACCACGATACTGCATTAGAATTCTGCTTTCCGCTCCGAATATATACTTGTGTCGAGTGGTTCTCAAATTACTTTAAGTGCTCCGGGATGCAAATAATGCAAATAAAATGCGATTCAATGCAAGGCATGGGGAGAGAAACCACAGATTCCTGCGTAGCTGGAAAATTTCAGAATATGAAATCTATCCTTCAACCATACTATAAAATTCAGTGTTTGCCAAACTTGTTATGTGCTAATAAGACGCACGCCGCAAGTTTAGGGCTAATCATAAATTTGGTCTGATTGTAAATAGAAGACAACAGGTAGAAAGCGGACATGTTTTTTCCAAAATGTTTACAACTTATAACCTGAGGGTTAGGTGGGTATGAGGAGAAACTGTGTACACTACACACGTCAATAGGATATTATTCAGTTTGGAAATCAACTGCGGTATTTTCGTCGTAATTTGTATTTGCTAAACGTGATACGCTTATCGATATAGCACGTATAATAATTACAGCACAGTGGAAGGGAGCCAATAAATGAATGAGCCACTTGAAATTATACTATTATTTGGCCGTTTCAATAGAAAATTACATCGCTAAAAATTTAACCACATTTTTTTTATCTTGGTTCAAAATTTTATGAGTCAAACTGGAGGTCTCGGTTTGATAAATGCTAAAAATAAATATTATGCAGATTCGATTTCATCACCAAAATACCAAACGCGGAACCATTTTTAGTGGCTATTTGTTTCATGCTTGTTTATTTCAAATTTGACATTGCCAAAATGAGCTTACTCGTTACTCATCATCATCACGCCAACGCCCAAAACAAACCTTATGCAATGCAACCTTTGTATTAGTGTTGACGTCCTGCACGTCCACACAATTAGTGTTATTCCATGACCGTGGAATAGGAAATGAGTTGAATAAAGATAAATGGTAAACCCGGGTGGGGTGAACGAGTTACCTCTCTCTGAACCATAACGTACAGCTAAAATGTTGTTTAAGAGGTCTACGAAGAGAAACTGGAAAATATCTAGTATTTGTCTCGAGTAATGTGTGGAATACACAAAAGTGGACAACTTGGGTTCGCTTTAACCTTCAACGTATATAATCCGGTCATTCAAACCGGTCAAGTAATGGACTTGCAGACAGCTTTTCAATTGACATAAACCATAAACAATGTATGCCATCGTCATCGTTGAAGATAGACTTGCGAATTTGGACTTGACTGGAAAAACAATTTTGAAAAAAAAGATATATAAAGACATTATCTGAATGGAAGATACTCTGATCACCCGATGTTATCATAATCATTATAATAATCATATCAGAAAGCGTACGTGACTGGGAAGTGGCGAACAATGGCCAGCATTTGTATATAAACAAGGACGTCTGACAAGGCGTGCTCATTCGGACTTTTTGCAGATCGTGTGAAGTGAAGCTAGCTCAACTAATTTAACCCTTTGCAAAGTTTGAATAGCATATAAACCAAGAAACATGAACAAGTTTGCCGTTGTCGTGAGTCTAGGATTCGTCTGCTTACTGGCTGGCTCAGCAATCGGACAATTTGACACTGTTACCCATGACGGGTACACCTTTTCAGTTTCTCAAGAAGCGGTAATGTCCTCACAAAAACTATTGAAGCTATTTTATAAAAAAAAATGAAACAGAGATTTAACTTTTTTGTGATTTCTTATAGCTTCCGTGGGCTCAAGCGAAAGATGCTTGTGAAGCCATCGGCCAGAAACTCATTTCTGTAGAGAATCCCACCAAGGATGACACCCTCGTTCAGCTGTTTGTGGAGCATTTGTACACAAATGGTAAGAAAAGCTTGAGAAATGAGAATTGGTTTGAGGCAATTGCCTTTAAAATAAACATGCTTTTCCAGATGAAATGCATTTTTTTCTTTTCCTCCAGTAACCCTCAAAGGAAACAGTTGGATCTCGGCTACCGAAGTCACGGAAGGTGTTTGGCACTGGGCATCTCTGAACAAGCCAATTTACCACTCCAGATGGTTCATTGGTCAACCGGATGACGTTGAAAACTTAAACTGTGTCTATGTCGCTACGAGCGCCATGTTGTACTGGAGAGATGCCAATTGCTCTGCATCCATGTACTTCATTTGCGAAGGGGAACGCCAACTTCAAGAAACCGTCTTGTATTAAAAGCGCTTTTTCATAACTAGTTTTTTTATATCCCAAAATTCCTTCCATCTTATTGCAAGTCACGCGATATATAATTCATTATTAACAAAATTATTTATTAGTTGGCACTAATTGAGTATACTGTGTCAAATTAAAACCAAAAGGCTAAAACCAGGAAAGCAGTAAGCAAAAATTGAGAACATCAAAGTAAAAAATTTATGGAGGAGAAAATCAATCAATGAATAATTGCTTTGTTTACTAATTTTGCTTGAAACTATTTAATATCCTTCACTTTACAGACTTGCTAACACTCGCTCAACCACAGTGGTCATATTCATTTTACTCTTCAACATCGATTAGAAACGGACTGAGAAATCTTTAGATATGTTACGTTACATGGATTTCATAAATAGCATGTGGGCGTTTTAGTTAAGATACAGAAAGTCGTGACACACACTTCTTCGTATTCTATATTACGTTCCAAACGCCAAGCACTCCTCATGCATCATTCATTTAAGTACTTCGAGACAAATTAGCAACTTCATGTTCGCTAATCACGTGATATATTTACAAAATGTAAAAAAGGCATCATGTTATCCATTTCTAATTATTGCAAGATAGTAATGTATATCAA
Organism: Dicranocentrus wangi; assembly: GCA_036850665.1. Classification (NCBI taxonomy): domain Eukaryota; kingdom Metazoa; phylum Arthropoda; class Collembola; order Entomobryomorpha; family Entomobryidae; genus Dicranocentrus; species Dicranocentrus wangi. The sequence goes on from JAANSN010000528.1 coordinate 19,816, forward strand.
AGTGGGTAGTATGAAGGAAGAAATTGATTTCCCGGTGTTCGCTGCATGTGTATATGAGCACACGCCGCACGCTTTGTTTCATAACAATATGCTCACGTAGTATTCAAAATACTTATGCTTCAGCTTATCTGCAAAACTTAGAATTAGTTCCAGAGAGAGATGGGATATTAGATGAGTGCGATTAAATTAGCTGCATTTCGGTCCGTCGTGGGGCTTACGTGACTGGAACACTTCGCCTTCATTTGACTGCATGGCTGGTCTCCTTCACTGAAAGTCAGTGGTGCCTGTCTGAAGAAGCTTGATTTAGTCTACAGTGGAGTGCCCGTGGGATTCGTTAATACATTATTACCAATTGCACCTTCAAGTTTTACTTGCGATTGGATGGCCACAACATGGACAAAAGTTCTTGTGGTCACTATTGTGTCACTCTGCTATGGAGTATGAGGTCTTCGGCTCACCAAGCTTCAAACAGTGTGATTAAACTCACTGCGTGTCAGTCAGCTAATCAGGTTAGTAGACTGCTCACCATTCTAATTTTTAAACTATAAATTATAATGGGACAATAATGGGTTGTCGAATGCGCATTTCCTCGTCATATGCAAGCTAGTTGAGCAGTTGCACACATGTGATTTGGAAATCCTACGACCAGAATCTCGTATGCCATTTATAATGCAAAAGAAATATCTTTACAAATTAAGTCGAATCAGGTTCTATATAACGGGAATGCAAACGTGGGATAATTTATTACTAAAACACATAAAAATATTACTAAGATTCAACTATTTCATAACTTAATGGAATACAATAGCAAAATGAGAGAACTAATACTAGCAGTTACGAGTGAGGAACTGATACGGGCTGAAGCCCCTCTTGGTCTTTTGGGCTCGCGGTGAACAAGTGCTGGGCTATATGTACCATTTGGTAAAATGATCACGGTACCCGGTGGTAGTATCGGGTGAATTGGTTTGTGGTCAGGAAGTGGTGGTGCTGGTGGCGTTGTTGCTGGTTGAGGTAGTCTTGGTCTGCTGGTAGTTCTCGTAGGCAACTTTCCAGAGTCCGTGTTTTCAATTTCATACTTAATCCAGTCCGAATAATATGCCACTTTTGTGTAAACTCCCTATATAGATTAATGAATTCAGATTTTATGATTACCTATTTGAAAAGAAAATTGATGTATTTTGGTTGGAGTGAGGCTTACTGCAAGGTCAGGCCGAGCGCATCCATAACCAAACGAAACTATTCCACACAAGGTGGCTCCTTTGTGGTAATCATCACACATTAATGGACCCCCTAAAAGAAATTTTCGATTTGAAATTAATTAGCCATTAGCATACATTAAACTCAAACCCCCAACCTCAAAGACTGAGGTTACTTGTATGTAGTGCAGCATATTATGACTTGTAAGCAATTTAAAATTACCCGAGTCTCCTGAAAATAATAAAGAAATATTGGTTACTATCCATTTACTATCAATTAGTTAGAAGTAATTATATACAATTTATGGCTCATCCACCAATCTGTATAGTTTGCTTACCTTGGCATGCATCTAAAAAACGTAAATGAAATTAAAATTCAACATAGATTTAAAAATTACACGAAATCATTTTAGAAAATAGTTTTGAAACTTTAGTTTAACTCGTCGTACCCTTTCCCCCTTCCTGTTCGCCTGCGCAAATCATTATATGTGAAATAAAATTCTTGCCGTATTGCCGTGCACAATCTATGCTACCGACAATTGGCACAGTGACTTTTCGCAAAACTGGAGAAACTTGTTGGTACACCTCGTCTTCCGTGCCCCACCCCGCAACGGTTGCATTTCCTAATGAATTTATCGAATAAAAGCAAACACAACAATGGTAAATCATTCATGATGAATGAACTCAGCATCGGAAACGATAAAGTCAACATCAATTCCACTTTCAACCTACCGGTAGCCACATAATGAGTCGAAGGAACAGCAAAGGGTTCCACAAAGTTGTTGTATTTGAACGGTGGGCTTACTTTCACTAAACAAATGTCATTCTCGAACGTAACACTAGATACACGACAAATAGCATAAACAGTTGAGATAATTTGGATAAAATAGATTCTCTGGGTGCGACGTGTCAACAAAACTATTTACTCACGGATTGTACTTAGGATGACGAATCACAGTTACAGCTTGAGACTTCTGTTCTGTACCTTCATTTTTGTCTAGATCATGCTCACCAGCAGTTACAGTGAAGTCCGGCTCGCTAGCACAATGCGCTAAAATAATTAAATGATATCAGCCAAATTACAGTTGAGCAGCTTTTAAAATGCAATAATAATAAGAGTAAGGTGAGTATACCGGCAGTCAAAACCCAATCCGGTGAAATCACTGCCCCACCACAAAAGTGATTCCCCCCCTTGGCAAAGCTGACAATGAAAGGAAACTCATTTCTTGCCGTTTCCACTCCCCCGATAATCCTCGTGTGTTCACTTAGCGAAAGGTGAGGAGCACTAGTGTTGTTTGTCTGCGTTGCATTTATCACTTGCTTAACTAGACACAGAAAATGGAAAAAATAAAAATGGAAAATATTTCTCATCTGCTTTCTCCCAGTGGAAATGCTAAAATATGCATTCGCAAAAATGCATGTCAAATCACATGCCGCATTCTATAACAGACATGTCATTGTCTTTTTACCTATTGAGGGGAAGTTGTGCTTGGGTGGAATCTGGTTCGAATATACTGCTACCACTATGAAAACCACCAAACCCAGGTGCGATTTTGCCACCATTTTTACCAAAAGTTGCGAACCAAAAATTTCCTTTCTCAATGCGTTAATAAATCGTCCTGCTTTCTCAAATGCACTTTAAAACTAGGCAAAATTAGCTGAGTTAGTTAAATGCTGAAAATCGCCAACGTGGGCATGCCTTCTTCTTCTTCGTGTCCACCTTCTTTTGGGTTAGTATGACCTGTGCTTTTTAAGTTGTCGACATTGTGAGGAGAAGTTGTAATATTTTATATGCCTATGAAATCGTTATCTCCTGAGCTTTACTCCCATTCCCATTCCATTCCTAATCAATCACCAACTGATAAGCTAGAGGTACACGGCAGAGGTGGTGGTGAATTATTTATGATTCTTTACAATTTACACAAATCTGATTGTAGAGTAGTTACCCACTGCTGCTGGATGAGTCAAGTGTAAAATGAATCATATCATGATGGGAGTTCATGATTGTTAGGGGATTGCATGTGTGTGTGTGAAAGAGAGGAGGCTCAATGTAAATGGTGATGTAATCATGTTTTTCCGGTGACTTCCAGTCGTTGTGTAATTTGCAAGCACTTCGGCTTCGCCATTAACCTGATAAGATTACTATGGGGTAAAAATCACGAACTGTACATCAAGTGTACAAATATTTTCGCATTTATCTTCCCATTTAATTATCACACTTGCTCACTTTATGTGAACAGTGAACACTAATCACCACAAAAGACTACCTGACTGAATGTACCACATGCTCATTTATGTAAACGATGACCGCTCGCCTCTCACCTTTACATGTCTCCCATTCCCATCATCATCATCGACAACATTACCGGCATTCATTTGAGATTCCACCAGAGGATCTCCATCGTTTCCAGCTTATTTCAATCGTTTTCCCCAAATGCAACGGATTACAGAGGCGCAGCTTGGGTGCAAGGAAAGTGTAATGCACCGGATGTAAACAACCTGACCTGGCTGTCGAAAATGGGAGATAATTAAACGTTAGCCAGCCGTCAATGAATTTGAAGTTGACACGTCATTGTTTTCATTTTTCATCCGCCTCCGCCTGGTCAAGATTACGATAAACCGATACGCAATTCTATCGTTTTTGATTGAGTTGTTGGACCGACGCATGAGCAATTATTATTATGGTGTACATTTGCTGCTTCCAGTGTGAACCTCGACTGGCTACATACGTGATTTCGATACTATCCTTTGTGGTGAGAGCTTGTCATCGACATCACTCACATGACATACATATATAAACGCACTATTTTATATTTATTTATTATGATTATTAACTAATATACCATCCTAAATTTTTATGTGGTGGATATGATGATAATAATATGCAGCACTTTAGTATGGAGATATATCTTGTAACAAAACTAGACGAAAAGCATAAAATGGTGGAGGAGGAACACGGGATTAAATTGTACAGTAAGATATTACCCCTACATTAACAATCTTCACCAAAATTTAGCCTTTTTCCAGATATCCACGTGTAACTAAGTTGAGCATATTTTCAGCGGCCCTGTACACCTATATTGCTTGTACGGGATCCTCCGTCCTTCTCTTCTTTGGTGCACATTTTGTGAGTAGTTGTTGACTCTTGATTTAGAATGCAGCATTTGGGATTAATTTAAGTCTTTATCATTTTGAATTTTCATTATGATTTGAATGAATAAGTCTTGCATTTTCCTTTTCTTTAAACCTCAGAAAAACAAATGGTTAACCGTGCCGTGGATTCTCAGTGCCTCCTTTAATCTGATACTGTGCATTGCAGTGCTCGTGCTCGTATTCCTCCGCTCCATCTCCGGGCTTTTACTGGAGGAAATGGAGAAAGCCATTGTCTTGTTGTCGACCACAGGCACGTTGGCCTACTCAATATTCGTAGTGCTATCATTTTTTTGGGAACTTCATACTGCAGAGACAGAAAGGACTGAAAAAATAAAGGAATATCAGTCCACTAAAAGTTTAAAATCTCTTTTTGCCATCAATGACGATGATGAGGGGGACGAGGAACAGGCACTTCCAGGGAAGAGAGAGAGACGGGAGGGAATTCGTGGTTCAAGCTTGAGCACGGATGACAGGCGTCCACTCATCAATTCTAATCGTAAATCGTGAAGTATTATCGTATCGTATCGTATTGAGCTCGTTCTACGTTCTATAAAGTTTAGAGTGCTATATAGCGAATAAAAACTATATATCGTCATGCAACTATCTATGTGTATGAAAAAATGGCTTGAAATTGTCTAAATCTCATCATCGAGCAACTGGCACCTACCCATAATGACATTCGCATGGACATGGCAAACTTTGGCCTATATTGCTTACACTTGCACTTTATGTAGATTGCCTTATTCTATGTACGTGCTCAATAGGTTACCAGAAAATCTGAAAATGACACGAGACCCCAAGCACATTCAACACCTGGCTGCGACATGCCGTCCATTAGTGATTTTGCTGTGTGCTACATACTCCCTCACATCGTTTCTACTCGTGGTCACTGCTGCAACCGCAGGCAATCCTAAAGCCGGGTCTTCGTCTACCGCCTCCCTCGTTCTTTTTTATTGTATCATTCAATCAATTTTTCTATCTTACTTATAATTACTATAAATGTCTAAAAAAACCCGCACACAAAATTAATGTTATTGCAATGTCTTGTCTTTCTTCACACACGTTTTTTAGTGATCACAGTAATGTCTTTTCTGACAGCGGGCGCTTGTGGCCTATTCATACTTGCAACGTTTAATGTATAACTATGTTTACTCTCTGAATGAAACACTTGTTTAGTGTATACCAGCGGTTAACAATGGTTTTCTTATAACATGAAATATTTCTGCAGAAAAATGTTTTCCTTGCCCTTCCCTACTTTCTACTCCACGTGGGATTACTCTTGTACAGCGCCGTTTCATTAATGGTGAGAACTAGAGGTGAATATTCAAATGTTTTTGCGAATTTAAGTTGTGACATTATATTAATTGACATTAAAGATAATTGCAACGGATCCGTCGGAGCTTTGCGGAGAATCGTCCTTCTCTACTATTGGCTGTCATGTCATGTATCACAATGGGGCAGTCATAGTGTTCACGTCCTTTCCCCTCCTGGCCCTTCTCGGCTATACGATTGTGCCCATTTGGCGTTTCACAAATCAATGTCGAATCCTTCGGAAAGAGAAGCAGAAAGCGGAAAGTGAGCGTCGAAGCAGTATACATTCCCCAGAACGCCAGCCTTCACCCAAGAAGAAACCAGAGGACCGACCTTCGAATGTGGACCGACCAGTGGAGCAGATCAGTACGACAACTTCTATCCCACCAGTATAATCTCTTTCGTTCGTTCTATTTGTTACGTGTGCATATGTGTTGATATTAATAAATTGCAAATCGCGTTGTATTCCCATTTCCATTACCGACCACACATACTCTAGGGACGCCTAATCCTGCTTACGTTTCTATATCTCTATGCAACTCACTTGCTTACAATCGTTTATCACGGCATGTTCCAAACCGTAGAGTTTAAAATAGGCATAATGATCCGTCCAACCAAGTACAAGCGGTTAAGCACAGCCGCATATGCACGGTGTGGATTTGAAAAGGTTTGCATTTAAAATGCATACAATGTGACGACGATCTAGACATAAAAACTGTGAAAAATGCCAGCAAACCCCCGACACACTGACACCCACGCCCATGGACTAGCCCGCCAAATCCGGCCATTACCCGTTATCGTGGGCACCTGCTCCTTCTTCTTGGGATTAGCACTGATAGTTGCGGTAGCAGTAATGTCCCCGAGAGATGATGCAGAGGAGGATGTAGGGAAGAAGAATAGAACTTCAGAGGAAGCGGAGATGTCGGATTTATCAAATGCACTTTTCTGGGGTATCTCAATCTCAACATCACATTTTTAGCAAAGCTTCGCAGTGCGGTGCATTTCAGATTTCATCTTCCTTTCTTTCCTCCTTTCTTCATTTCACAGTAAATATGGGAATGGCTTTCGCAATGACAGTTTCCTCTGGACTATTTCTCACGGCGACATATATAGTAGGCACACTATCCACGCAAAAAACAACGCCATATCTTCCGATTATAAAACAACTATAATATATTATGAATTACATTACAATCCGCACTTTTCTCTTCAGCGTAGTATGTGGCTAACAATTCCGTACATGGCCTGCCACGGGCTCCTTCTCGCATACAGTGTAATAGCCCTCGTGGTAAGCATGCTATAAATTGGAACTGAAGATTTTCAACACCAACCAAAACCAACAATAGTTTTTTTTACAATGTAGCTCATATATGCATCAATCGAAGAGCAACATCCCTTGTATTCCGGCGCAGAAACTGTTGGACACTATGTTATCTTTGAGAACGGAAGCTTCGCCCTCCTTGCCACCTTTATCATGGTGGCCATGCTCATCTACACGTTCATCCCGGTATTGAAATTCTTTAACGACTGTCGCCTTCAACGAGCGTTACAGGTACGAGGACGATCGGAACCAGAGCGGCGGCCCACTATTATTACTACTCAAACGCAAGAGTTAGAAAGCGTTATGCTGACTGTTCCACCTTCCAACAGTAAACTTAGGCGGAAGAGTGCCACGGACATGGAGAGGAGTCCTGAGGAGGACGACTATGAAGAAAGACATCGGAGGAGGTCGCGAAGAAGTATTATTACGGAAGAGCCGAGGTCACATAGAGAACATAGAGAGGGGAAAAAACGGGAACATGGTCATAGAGGAGGGTCAAAATAGTTATAATACTGATTATGGTTGGGGGACTTGCTCGCATGCTCGTATTTCTAGTGGCTATACTGTGTGAAGTGTGTATTGTGAATTAGGTTGTCTATCTTTGATATATTTGTCAATTTTTATTATTGTATTGACCAACGAGTTGCATATAAAACACGTTGAGACAGAGTAATTAAAGCCGTTAGCAAACATGGACTAATATACGACCTTCACGACCATGACATTGCATCATAAGTCACGCATTGCAAAAGTAGCACAATTTGCGTAATTAGAAGTGCAAGGTCGAGAAAGAAGTTTCCTCGGTGGGATACCTCTTCAAGATGAATCATTTTAAAAATCTCAGCTCTTGAATCATCTACATAAACAGTAAATAGCACAGATTCCCAGTTGACATGGACTTGTCATATTACTTCCTCGGGTTTGCCCTCCTTGTCAGTATTTCAGCAACACTGGCAAATCCTGACTTTTCATTTGGTGGTACGTACACGTTACGCGAAGCGAATAACATTGAAATATTAACACTTTGGTTTCTGCAGCTTGATATCTATTTCAGGGGTCGACGATGAGAGCAATGTTAGACGGGATGTGAGTACAAACCTCAACCTCTCCCCGTGGGAGCTTTACGTTCTCAGCGATCTAGTTCTGAAAGTAACAATGAAGCAGTGCCCCAAGGTAAACCAGGCTGCTGTCAAATCACTCCATGAGATGCTCATCGATTCGTTCAAGCAGGCCCCACGACCCGAATCTCAAAACGACGAGTTCCTTCCGGCATACACTAAGCTTGTCAGATGCTTAGACTACATTTTGGAAAAGGACTCGGAAGGCGAGCCAACCACCAGCAAAGACAATATGGCTACAACTGTCAAGAAGGATAGTGATGATGGAACGATTGAGGTTCAAAGCGCGGAAACGGACTGGCGTGCTCTGGAAGCTACAACAACGACCACAGAGCAACCTGTCACCAAGCCAGAGGATGGTGACGACGACGAGTCAGGTTTGCTGTGGGGCTACCGATCTGTAAGGCACTGGCTTAAAGAGTTCTTCAAGACCAAGAGGGAGGTAGAGATGGAGGAGAGGGAGAAAGCGAAAAAGGTACGAGAGGATGAGGCAAAGATTGAGCAGGAGCGAAGACGCGAGCTGATGTACAAAAGAGCGCGACAACATTTTGCCAATGCTTTCCACGGAATGTCAAAAATTGTGCAGAAATCCTGTCCAAAGGCAAACCAGCCAGAGAAAACTTTTATGCGGAAGGCCCTGCTGGATATGACTGCGTGGTCGACGCTAAACCAACACGATACCATTACGACAGCGCTTCACTACTTGATGAATCAAGGGTTGCTCAAATCAATTAACGATTGCTCTGCCAAGTTGTAGATTCTTGTCTGAGTTTAGAAAAATAAAATCATGAACATGAATCATTTGCTTTGAACTCTTTTCTTTACTCAGGTTTTTCTGCATTTTTTTTGCATTACACAACCTTTCTACAATTTTCTACGGTGTAGGATAGCTTCATCACAAGCTTTTATTGTCCTTCGGAATGTCGTTCATAAACTAAGTTTAACAGTAAATAAATTTTATGTACAGATTACGCAATATATATTTCATTCCTAGTTAACGCAATAACAAATTTTAAGCGATTCTTTGAATACATTCCTGTATATTTGTAGTACATTTTATCGCTCCTTATTTGCTCTTTTTCTATCACTTCACTACAATTATTATTGTTTTCTTTGAAGCAGAGATTACATTGTGACAACGACTGACACACAGTAAAAACGAATGCTAAACATTTAAATTGACAGGTCGTTTGTTCATAATAGGTATTTGGCATTTAAAAGGTTTTACACATATTACAACCATATTTTTACATTCCAAACCAAACTCGACCCATATTTGACTCAATCAGGGCTTACTTCCATGTAATGACAAAGACAAAACAACCATTGAAATTGGAACACGTTTTGCATAAAATACAGGTGAGCAACCAGAGCTGACTGACTACATGATAACCGAGATTAAAATTCTTAAAATTACAATTCTTAAAGAAATCTTAAAATAAGCTGTAATTAATAATGTACCATTNTAAAATTACAATTCTTAAAGAAATCTTAAAATAAGCTGTAATTAATAATGTACCATTTCGTCAATGGATCTTTAACTCATCATTCTCGAATCCATTTTATACTGTTGTAATTAAGACGTAGGCAGCACGGGAACACTGCGCATCGTTCAACATTTCTTTGTAGTTTTTTTTCTGTATGTATATATGTTACTATTGTGCTCTATTATTGTTACGCGTGATGAGGTCTGAATTATTTATTGTCAGAATAGTAAATGTAACGATTAGTTTACCTTGGATGTATGGTTAAAACCCTAAAGTCCTGCTAAAAAGGGATGGACAACATTTATGTTAAGAATTAGTATTTTTTTGTGTTACATTTGGATTTGATTTTTTAAAGCTTGAGTTACACAATTACAGACGATATAAACATGCAGTGTTTCAGTTTCATTCAGTAGCACCAAAAAGTGATAAAAAATATTTTTCTAGTTAGATCTCGCTAATCTACGATATGGTTAATACGTTACTTCGTCCTACTTCTACCACACTTGATTCGCATAATCTACGAATTGGAATGAGGTTATACTTCGTGTTAGTCTTGAAAATTGTATGACACACGGTCCTCCTGTCCCTGTCACTACCTGATGTGCACTACAAAGTTCTACGATTTGTCCAGTTGTGAACTACACACTTTTTTCAATCTCGCATGCATAATACCTATATGTCTACGTCCAATTAAAAACTATGAATGTGCAGTATTATACAAAACTGCGTGTGTGAATCACTGTTCAGTGTGCTGTGATGAAAAACTATGGATCACTATGAGTTTTTGGTTTCGGTTCCCATATATTATATTATATCCACCGGATGGGATCCACCCATTTATTTTTTTATTCCTAAGATGAATTCTGCAACTCCGAAAAAGTATACCATTTGTGCGATTCCAAACAGTGGGGCAATGACTATCATACGACAGGCTGCTCCCTTGAAAAACGCTTGTGGACCTTCATTCTTCATAATTTTTCTGTAAAGTATAAAAACTGTTCATTGAAATACGACGTCTAGTATGGATTCTGACCAGATTGTAATCAAAACAGTACTTACACAACCGCATCCGGAACTCCTCTGTAATGTGTTTCTCCGGCTCCCTTTTTCAAAACCTGGAGTCTCGTTTTCACTACGTCGAACGGATTCACGAGTGCAGCAGATATAGATCCTGAAGCACATCCACTCAGGAATGACCAATAGAATACCGCTTCATCTGAATTTCCAGCCTATTCCAGAGCACATTAGAAGAGCCAAAAATATAATAAAATTAGTATACTTTTAAGTTGGGATGGTTGGACGTGGACCATTGAATTAAAAATGATTCTTACCTTGCGAGGACCTAATGAGTTGAGTGTGGCAAATAAGGGGAAGTAAACGACGGAAAATGAAACATCCCTTAGCATTGTTGCCGCCGTGCCCTTGTATAATCCAGTAATTCCTTTCGTCCTCAATAGATCCATTGCGATGCTTGTTGCGGACAATTTGGGCACTGTAGCTGTCGCCCCACCAGGTTTAACCTGCACGCTTGCCTGTGCAGCCACTCTGCCAGCATCTTGCAACTGGATTTTTAACAGTTCCATTGGGGTGGTGATTACAATTTGACAAAAACCTGCACATCCTCCAGCAACCATCTGTCGAAAAATGGGTAGTTTTCCATCACTTGTTGTGAGATGGTGGCGGAAAAAGTCGTTTGCTGCTAATTTGATAGCCTTTTCGGGTGTTATTAGCAGGATATTTACGGCCGATCCACGGTACATGCCAAAGTATCCTGTGAAAATTCAAATATTTGTGTAATTACAATTTTAGTGAGAAAGCTTAAGATAAAAATCATAGCTTAAATACTCACCTTCTGCTCTGTAGGTTTTGCGGAAACAGTCCACCCTACAAGGAAAAAACATCAAATTTGAACAATTAACATTCAACTCAATTCAATATAACAATTCAAAATTACGCCAAAAAATTTGGTACTTACATAGAATTATACATCCGCTCTCCATTAGGCCCTACCTGCTGATTCTGCAATCTTGTTTTAACTAAGTCAAGTGGAAACACACAAGAGACTCCGATAACTCCGGCTATTCCACCGTTGATGATTTTTGGAAGCAAGCTGCAAAATTTAAAATCAAAATACTTAAAATCAGTAACCTATTGAATCGGTGGAAAAATATTTATCTATTAAATTAATGTTTAATAATATTTCAATTACAAAAACATTTTGTATCTTGAAGTATTCAAATTGAGCACTAGAGGAGCACACAAAATTACAGAGGAAAATTATGAAGCAACGGAAAATCCTTCGGGAATGATTACAGAAACAGACAACCAGCATATGCTACATTTCTGAGAAATGAGAAATACACCAGATGAACCTGAGTGAATCAAAGATCAACAAAAAACCATGTACAAATGGAATGGTGTGCACATGCAGTCTACGAACATCGAACATTGAAAACGGAAGTGGGTACAGCACATGTAGTGACAACTAGGTATTTACAAAACTGTGATTCACCGGTGAGACTTGGCACACTATCAGCACGTTTTTATCAAGAGTTAGACGAAACAGTGTCAGAGTCACAATAGAAGCGTGAAAGAGGATTCCCCTTTCCCAAGAATGTATATTTCTCATTTCCCATTCTATAGTGGTATATACATATACCAGTATAAGAAAAATATTAAAAAAACTACTATATGTATATCTACTATTGCTGTTCCATGACATCACATGGCATCTGAAGGACTCCCCAGTTCACATGTTGCACTTTAAGCGATTAAAAATAGTTGCAGTCGCATATATGGATGCAGTACGCAATAGGTATGCTCGTACGTCTGTCCGATTCACTGTGAATTCGAGGACAATCAACTGGCATCGCTGCAGCTCTTTCACAGACAATCGGGAGGTTTCGACTAATTCCTTTTGGAAAAATCAGGCCACCACACCACACAAAAAACCTAGCTTCTAAATCTGAACTTTTACTAGTACATATGACGTGCTCCTTCTACGTATCATCACTCAAAGATTCCGTATTTGCACATGGAAATGTACAAAAATATAACAAGTGAGAGGAGCAGACAAAATATTAGTGTCCTTCAGTTCGAAAACACTTTTACTCTGTTATGGTTAGCCTAGCATAGGAACTGATATGGTTCAGTGACATTTCAATTCAGCGTAAACGTACATGCCGGAACCTAATGAAAATACTGTGAAACCACTCAATTAAGTAATTAGCGTAGCCTATTCTCATCGTCAGTTGTTTTCTATCGCCATTCACTTACGCAAAATCTTTTCTCGGAGCTGTAAGTGCAGCAGCAGATCCACTGCCTCCGTCGGAAGTTGACATATTTAGACTTTTTCAAATCAGGGTTTGCGTTGAAGTTGAAAGCTGACGGTCGGTTGAGAGATTCGCCACTGGATTCTGGAGACGGTGAAAACAACCCATTTAACATTCAAAATAAAATCCAAATTAAAGTTTTAGATAATTTTTAGTAAGTTATAGTTCAATTAAAGCCACAACTTACTGATTTACTCTATAGCAAGTTGGAGTGGAAACGCAATGAACACCTAAAATATCAGGTCACGCCTAACTCCTCTCGCTCGGATTCGGCTCACAATTTTTAACCTTCAACCTTGATCTACTACTGTTGTATCCAAATCATGGCAAATCTTGGTTGACGGATTGACGTTTTAGCCAGTTGCTGGAGCCGTCGTCATTCAGAGGTGAACGTGAGGTGCAAATGATGCTAATGGATAATTAGCAGGTTTGCAAATTACCTGCAGCAAAGCAACAAACCATCAATTATCCGAGCTTCTTATACAAATGTACAAAAATCCAATACCTAACCTAACTACTGACTTACCAAAGTGATCCCAGAGAAACTTCAACGGTGTGCTCTGCACTTTCACAACCCTGAAATCAAAGAAATAAAAAACATTGTCATCTTCAAAAAAAATCTCTGTATCCCACTTTAACATCATCAACATTATCGTTATAAAAAAGTTGCACAAACAAAAAACACGTGTTTCGAATATGACATATATCTATAAACAGCCGTCTTCGTTTACTCATTTTTTGGCACAACTTCTTCAAAAACGTCCTTCAGAAAAAAGACAATTTCATCCCTTCCTACATCCACCACCACCTCGCAACACGCTCCTGCTCCCCATAACTCATCTTTTTTGCGACGAACCTCTGAACCCATTATCTCAAATAGCCACAAGCCATATATTAAAAAACGCTATAAATAGCCCAATTACAAATTAACGGAATATGGGTCATCCCGTCGTAATAACTAATGTTTCCTATCCCACTTATTCCTGATTTCCGATTATAGGCTTCTCAAAATTTCAGCATAGTACAGCTGATAACATTCCAACCACATTTGTTGTGCGACCATATGACACCACCACCTGATCATTCATCAAAAATGTACACAACGGACGGGACCCATCCATCCATCCATCCACCAAAAAGGCTCAATCAAAACAACCGACTTAAATCCACTTCCAGCTGTCACCAGCCAGAGATAATCACAAAATACCTTGGAAAACGTTGACAAATCGATCTACTTTTCAAGAATACTACTTGCATTCATTCACAATTACTGTACGCAACCAAACCCATCTGCGTGTTTATTTCCTTACGGTACAAATAATGAAATCATAGAGGCTTTCAAATTACTCAAAAATATGTCGTGTCTCCCAAAAAGAAAATTTTCCATTGATCCTATCTCTCACTCTTCCGTCATCCAGACACTCAACCTGCTATTTTCGAGTTGCTGATGAATAATTAACTCGATAAATTCTCAAGGTCTCTCGTCAAATCAAATCCTTGTGTAAACTATAATTACTTTACTACACTGGTTTCACTTACCAAAAATGATACTTGCTCTACTGGTCTTGTGACGACGACTTGACTTGACTCTCCAGCAGTCCAGTGGTCTCTGTCTGTCTACTCTGTTCTGGTGGATTTATACTCCTTCACATGTTCTCCTTCTCCAGCAGAGTTCCAGCTCGACTAGAATCCACTCCTAAGGCAGAAGCTATAAAGCTCTGCTGCCCAAAGCGAAATGAAGAGAGCTTTAGGGCTTTTTTGCCTTGTCGATTTCTCCTGTTGTACTAAATACCTATTAACCTAATACCACCCCACAGCAGCTGAGAAACATATATAGGAAAAGAGATGATGTTCTTCCTTCACTCACTCCATTCATGTCCATAGACCATATCAATAATGCTATTTTGTTATATAAACGACTCAGAGAGTGGAGTGGAAAAAGGATATTTTCCTCAATAGAAATCCCAAAAATACCCGTCGTAAGTATTTGGGAGAATGAGGAGAACCACCACCTACGTGTGTAACACAGATTTCATATCTGTGTGTGTGTATTATTATATATCTTCCAGTCAGAGATGTTTGGTGTTCAATAATAATTCTTCCTTATTACCAAAAATCCGACCACGCCATATACCGTAAGTAAAGTCGTATGAGTAGTATAGTGATATAATGGGCTGGCTGGCTGGCTAATATGATTAAAGAGGTTCATGCATCTAACAAGTTTTAGGAAGCTTCAAAGAAATATGAGTTTTGGCTGCTCATCAAAATCTGCGGTGAGACGAACACATTATGACGAGCCAATACATTTTTCATGAACATGCGAGCACTGAGCACGGTTTCCCGACTTCATTATTTATGACTATGACTATTATTATTATATGCACAACTGCTGAAACGTGTGGAGAAAATGGGATAGGTATTATTGTGAATACTCTCCTCAGACTATCTATATCGGAATCTACTGAATGTTTATGTAACTTTACAAAATTGTGTTATGCATGCATAATGCTTTCGAAACGGCATGTCATTTGTGTAAAAGTTGCATTATCTCGATCTCCTCGGCAAAGTTAAGTAAGTAAGTAAGTTGGTTTGGGGTATATGAATGACGTAAGACAGTACAAGATGTGATAAGGATAGTGGTGGAAAGTGTTATATTGATGAAGATAGCGTGAGCATGTCAGAGTCAGAGTCAACAGAAATGACAAAAGCCTTTGTAAGAGCATCATTAAATTCAAATGCCTTTACTTTGGCTGCTGAATGGAATTTAAATGTGTTATTAGATTAGAGTTTCAGAAAATAACTGGATTTTATCCCTGCACGCCTCTGTAATATTCCACTTTATTAAGATTTGTCCCAGAAAAATATTTCATTTACGATATATTTTAGGGCGCGTCGGTATAATGTATTGTGTAGACATTTTGTAGACGCTACTAGCTGCTCAGGTTGTTTTTTCTTTGTAGCTTACTTAGCAGCCCGAATCAGGTTAATCTCTGCTTGTAAAATATCAAACCAGTTTTCTCCCTTTTTCATCTCTTTGGGCTGTTTTCGCTGTCGTGATTTCAGCTCTTGGAGCAGTCCATTCGTCACGTTGTAGTTGGAATCAATAGTCGGCAATTTGGCTGCCTTTGCGGCATCTGGAAACTTTTCCGGGGATGCTGTTGCAATCACGAACGACTTGTTACCTACTTTCTCCTTCTCCTGCTCCGGGTTTCGTTGGGAAAAGTATGCCACTGCGGTGGCTGTATGCGGGCATATCTAAAAAGACAGGAAAAGTTCACATAAAATGTTACTTTATGTGCTGGAAATGAAAAAAACCTTTTCACGTTATGGATGTACACTTTTGTAAACATATTTGTTGACGAAGGGAATAGTAAAGTAAATGTATGTACATAAAACAAAAACGAGAGCTTTTATTACCATGTACTGGTTTGTTGTCCAGCATTCCACAATTGTCTTGAGAGTCGTTGGCGTATCCACTTTCATTGCTCCCTTGACGGTTTCCCTCAGCTTTTCATGGAGATGTTGCGGTATTGTGGCGCTCCCACTTTCCTCCACACTTTTCATGACTTTTGCCACAGTTTGGGAGTCGGAGAGGAAGTAGAGGAGTCTTTCCACGTTGTACGGGCCCCGGATGTCCATCGCGTTGGCATACGTTTCTATAACTTTACCTCCCCATGCCAGATTCCCTTTGTTGATAAGCGTCTCAACGTTGTCGTTCAGGTTGGTCGCGGAGTACAAGTTGATCCGAGCTCCTAGAAGAGACGCCACCAGACCGCCGGCCAGATTCCCTGCTGCACCGGTTGGAACATAGATGTCAACTGGGGCCAGTTGTTCGACTGTGCTTAGGTACACGTAGTGGGCAACCTGCCAGTGCAAATGAGAAGGACAAATAAATAGTAGTCAAAACTTTGAGAACGAAAAAAGCTGTAAAGGAAAAACAATAAAAACAGGTTTGCTTAATAAAGAATTGAGTTTTGCCTTTTGGTTTTTCACACCTGAATCATTATCCGAGCCCAATTTGTCGAGTTAATTGAAATAAGTCCTGGCGCCGGGAAGCATTGCTTGATTGGGACATCCAAGTCGTCAGAGGTGCCCTCAGTTTGAAACACGTGAGCGTTGTCCTCGGTCACAGTGATCATTTGCAGCTCTTGCACCTCCGAAATTTTCCCTTTTGGGTAGAGTACAATTATATCCAACCCTTTCACACCTCTAACTGCATCCAAAGCTGCGCTACCAGTGTCACCTGAAGTCCCTACCTGGTTTATTAAGAAAGGTTCAATTAAATTTTTGCCAAGTTTTCATTCAGCTCCAAACCTGCTTCACCTCATTATTTATTGCCTTACCAAAATCACAAAGTGTTTGTTCCGCTTGTTTACAAAGTACTCCAGCAACTTCCCAACTAGACTCATGGCGTAATCCTTAAATGATTTGGTTTTTCCATGAAACAACTCGACCACCGTGTACTCAGCTCCTCCCCCATTTTGACATTTTTGCAGCTCTAAAACATTCTTGTCAAAGTTGGCGTACGTGGTTTGAACACACTTTTCCAGGATGTCATGAGGCACCTCCTCCTCACTCACAAACAACTTGACAATTTCAAATACCACTTGGGGATATGACGGAGGGGACTCTTTCCAGGAGGACAGCAAAGCCTCCGGAAGTTTCGGGATTGTTTCGGGAACGTAAAGTCCGCCGTCTGAGGCAAATCCGGAAAACAAGGCATCTTCAAAGGAAGAGCCTGATTCTCCACCTCGGGTGCTCTTGTATTTCATTTTTGAAAGTTGAAAACCACAAAATAATAATATACCCAAACACGCAAGTTGACAAAATTGACAAGCTGACTTTGGAAAGCTGGGAAAACAAGTGGGAATAAGTGTGTACGTGCTACTGTTGTTGGCCTAAACCAAGGTGAAAATCAATAGTCGCTGCTCGCGATGATGCAATATGTTCCCATCAAATGTGCAGTGTGTGCACACACTTGAAGAACCGTACTAAAAAGATGTAAAAGCAATGTCACGTCCCATGTGCCTGGAAGTGGAAACCTAACCTTGCGGTGTATATCGTTTAAAGTTTTGGAGTAGTAGCTTTTGTGATATTCAGATGGAATTGTATTAAGAATGCATACAAATCTCGCTTATCGTGCCCAACACAATAAGGAATACATTTATGTGGGGATATGTAATGTGTCAAATTTCTTAATCTATAAGAGATGCATAAATAATAGGCAGGCATGATGGGAAGTCCATGTGATGGCTTCCGAGCGTTGAACTTGATACTTGATGATTGCTTTGCTTATTACCTAGAGATTATTATGGTGTGTTTAGCCATGTCTCCTGTTTTCAACGGGACAAATGCCCACTTAAAGTATATTTGTAGTTGATGGATTGCCTCTGTCTTCCCTTTTTTTAAACATCAATAATATCAGGTCTTGAGTTTAGGGGTCAGTCCACTGCCACCTGCCACTCACTCTACATCCCTATTAAACCACTAATCTTATCACAAGCTTTCGGCTCAAGATCACATCAAACATTAAAAAACTGTATCTACACATCAGCATTTATGTAAAAATCATATTGATGCTAACAACAGGAAGACATGAATCGTATCGTATTTCACATGATGTCGCATTCGCAGTTCTCAAGGTATGTTTCGTCCAAGTGACCTTGAATCTATTACAAAACATTTGCTACCGGAATGTTTAAAATGTTTTAAATTCAACCGAGTTCAAGTCATTTTTATGCGATAATTAATTAAGACTGAATTAAGCTTTTTTCGCATCTTCTTTTTGATTCCACTAATCCAGTATCACAAACGCAAGTACTGGCAGTAAAGTTGCACCGATCATTTTGAACGCAATGGGGCACCAGAAGAGAGCATTTGGAACTAGCAGATCCTCACATCAAATTCTCCGTCGTCGACGTCCGTCCTTGCAGTTTCTCGTGCACTGACATCCCCCCACTGACATACTGCGTCAACTCCAATCCCTGTTTCACAGACTTCGTTACGGCTCGCTGACTGACATCAGTCGGAAGAAGACAGAGAGGGCAGGGTCTATCGTTGGCTCTTGAGTTGGCAGCAAGGTGGTTGTTGGCGGACCTGGTCTTCTCTAGAGACACGATACAGTTATTTCGCTATATACCGCCGGCACCTAAACAGGATCCCATTACTGGTGTGGATCCACAGGAAAGAAGTGGATTGGGAGGTTGGGTGTGTGTGCGGCAGAAAGTAGTGCAACGTGAATCGATACTAGCTTCATTTTTGCTCAAAATTGAAATAAATGCTAATCGCAACAATAGAACCGACCACGGTTGTCTCCCGTGTGATCGACTGAAACTTGGGAAATCAGATTTATGCATGATGATGTTCCTAATTTGAACCTCCAAATCCGTAGGATTTAGGCATATTAAATGACAAGACTGACATGCTTACAACGTGTAAGCAATTTTCCAGAGCAATTGTGTTAGAGTAATACCAGTTGTCAGATCAGTTAAAGCCAATCTCTATGTACACGTCGAGATAAAGTGCATGCAGTCAGATGATCATATTTTCGTTCTTAATCCATGGACGGCAGGCTACACAGAAATAGCGATGAACCACTTACTTAAACTTAATGTTCATATTGTTCAAAATACTTTTGATCTGATTTTTGACGCTCTAACAGAACTTGACAGATTTTAATGCAACACCCAGCTATTCATAGCTTCCTACCGTTTGTGACCTCGCGCAACTACAACCATTCGATCTTTGTTCTAGCATGTTGTTCAGGAAACACAAAAATATCTTGACGACGTGTGTATATTACATCACGTGAAATAAAACCTGCTTGGTGGAGATCGATATGGCTATTGATCATCATCGCTTAATTATTACCGTTTTACCGTTCATCATTTCATTGTAATGACTAACTAACTAGTGAATCCTGATACTTTCTCCTCGCTAATACAAATGATCACCTTGAGCATGGCCATTCAAAAAAGGATCGATTACCATTTCACTATTTCAGAATCAGATGCATATTATAATATGACCATGAATTCAAAAAAAAGAAAGAAAGTTAAACCATTTGATAATACTTGTTTTATTGCAACGACTCACAAACAACATCGAATTAAATTTCAGATTGTAAAACATGATATAACATTACTGTTTAGCTGTTTAGGCTGGTGCGCAAGTTCTCTCTGGAGTGATCACATATCCAGCATCACAGACGCATTTACTAGCGACCAGGTTGCAGTGACCGTGCTTGACGCAATTAGGAACCAGAAGGGTGCAAGTGGAGCCCGCATAGCCAACGCAGCCCTGCCTCTCCACGTCGAACACGCCGTCCTCAACGTACATCCCGTTTTTGCAATTTCTGGCGCACGCACATTTTCCCAAGTCCACGCCCAACCCGGTTTCGCAAACGTCTTGTGGTTGGTATCCTCCACTGAAGACGGAAAGGAGTGGGGAGTCTGAGGTTGGGGGTGCTTCGGTTGGGTCAGCTCGTCGCTGGAGACAGGCTACAGTTTCATCGTAACGCTGGCACCTCCAAAGGAAACCGTTACAGGTGCTGCCAATTGGGAGGAGGGAACTTTCCGTTGTGGTGTCATCTTGGGCTACGGTGAAGCCAACCAAAGCCAGGACTAAAGCAACCTCAAACCTCATTTTGACTGAACGTGGGAGTTTGGGAATAAATGAAAAAAATGGCAAAGATCTTTCACGGCTCAAATCACTTTTCAGTGTGGTCCAGAGATCTGACAAATGTCCGGCTTATATAAGCGTTCCATCGCAGTCTCTTCGATGCTGCTCTAATGCTCCAATTCCTATTGATAGCAATCCGCTTACCAGAAAAACAACGTGATTGTCAAAATAAAAAATCCCAGCTAAACCCCGTCAAGATATGAACATGGCCAAGGATTAAATGCTACATTTTTATTCATGTAGATTAACTTGACTCCTGCACGAGCACCAGATAATCTACCACAACTGTACCTGAACTGAGATTATTAAATAAAATATCGGCGTTAGTGTGCATACAAAATCATCGAGTGTCACATTAATTTCTTTCTATGAGTAATGACCAATGCAAAGCCTCAAGAAAAACGTTTTTTATTTGTTCTACATCTTAAAAGTGGTTACTGGAGTAGGTATATCTTTATTATGACATCATGCTAAAACAAATGGGCTGAACAAATGTGTTCATCCAAAATATGAAGCTGGCAAAAAAAAACTTGTGGTTTATTGTGGCTTTTGGTTTGTTTTTTTAAATGTACAAAGTTGTCGTGAATCGATCTCATCATAATCTTTGAAACTGCGAACAATTCAATAAGATAATAATAAAATAGGGTGTTTAGGCAGCGGCCACACAAGTCCTGTCTTCCGCCTCGACAAATCCATCATCACAGATGCACTTGCTTTGAGCAAGGGCACAGTGACCATTCTTGACACAGTTGGGGACCAACAGGGAGCAGGCGGAGCCAACGAGACCAACGCAAATCTCCCTTTCTTCATCAAACATGCCGTCTTCAACGTACACGCCTTGCTTGCAGTTCCTCTGGCACTGGCATCTTCCGAGGTCAACGCCCAATCCAGTCTCACAAATGTCTTGGCGAGGAGCACCTCCAAGGAGGGCGGTCATCAGGGGAGCGGTGGAGGTTGTTTCAACGCGTCGCTGCATGCACGCCACGGTTTCCGAGAAGCGGTTGCATTTCAGAAGGAAGCCGTTGCAAAAGGCGCCATAAGGAAGGCCTGGGCTGGGCGTGTTGGTGGTGGGCACGTCGGTTTGGGCAAGGGCCCCCGCGACGAGGACAAGGGCAACAAGGGCGACTTTCATTTTGTCAACTGGAATAGTCCACTCAAAGATGTCTGCACTCTCGGGTTTCAACTCGATTGGCTACTGATCACTTTGAAGGATATCCTTTTATACAGCAACACGGTAACGGTATTAGAATGCCAAGCTAGATAACCCATTCCAATCCCAGTCGCGTCATCCCAACCAAATCGTCTGCTCATCAAGTTTTTTTTTAAGTTTTTTTTTATTTAAATGTGACTCTTTAATCCAACTTGGAGTTGATGTGACATGACAGCAGATTTATAATTTGCAGGAAGGACACCTAATCAGTAAGCAGTAACCAGGTTCAAATTACAGTGGTTCAGGTGCAAATGTGCAAAAACCAAAGGCTTAGTAAAGTCAGCATCACGTTTCCAATGAGAAATTGTCGGTATGTGTTTTACCTGTTCAGGATTATGGAATGGGATCATGTCTGAAATCGCTCAATCATATTTTATCTACTCTTCTGTTGCTATTAAACCTGAAACCCGCAGTATCTGAAACTGAAAAATATCTTGTGATGACACTGACGTCAACGTCGGCTCTGCTCTGAGCATTTTGAACTTGACACGCAAAATAGCAGAACGAATGAGCCATTCCTCAGCAAAAACTAGGAGCTTTCATACTTAATTCTCCTCTATGTTCAGCTGGAACGAATTTTTTATAGTGAACACGAATAACACACACATGCGCCTCACGTTTCGGCAAAAGAGGGGAAACCTTTGTTGTCGCTAATCCATCGTCATTAAGTTGCAATTCAGTGACATTTTTTCCCCTTTTCCTAAAAAGAAAAATCCCTCAATGCAACAACCTTGCAATTGGCAAATCACAAAGGTCAAACGCATGAATCTGTCATTGTTCCACTCTTCTAAATCATTCCCGACATTTTAGCCCGCACACAGCAGCACTCTAATTGCTTGTCGGTCCATGTTTTGACAGGAAAATTGCCTTTTCCCGATGTCTTTCTAAGTGATTCCCCTATCATCATCACACGGATTCTTTTTAAATTTTTTTTCTATGACGTCCTCCAGAGGTCCGCGTGGCATGTTTCGGTGACATCTCATTGCCTCAGCCGCTGCTCCTGCTACTGCAGCACTGCACCACATTTAAAATGCACCCACCGACCGGCTACACAATACACCGGGAAGGGAATACGGGTTAGTAGCTCAAAACCTTTAAAATTTTCAAATGTTACAAAAAATAGAAAGGTATTCCCTTCTTCCTCCGAAATCACATAGATTACCAGTGACGGCAAGGTATTTGGGTCAGGCTGTTGTTATTTGATGTTTTGGAAGAAGGAACCGGCTTTCCAAGCACAATATGTCACGCGTTCACCTCTCCTCCCAAAAATACAATAGTTTTTGTTATTAGCATATATAAATACTTATATATATATGAATGCATCGCATTTTTCACACTTTTGCAGGCATTTTCTTTGTGGAAGGAGCAAGGTGATGTGAGTGAGTCACCGTGAAATTCAATATTTGTACTACTGGTCGTGGCATTTCCCTCCTCGCCAGATGATGACGATGATGATGGTGATGTCCCTTTTCTTTTATGAAAGAAAGAGGTTAGCCTGCGCCGCCTTCTCACTAATCGTCCCCTTTAAATCTCATTCTTGATTTGCATAGTTTTATTTTTTGTTAGTTTGCATTGCATTGGTGCACCCAACCCAGTGTCATTCCCATTGCCACTTTTTTCCGGATTTTTATGAGGATTAAAATTGTACGTAATCTCAACTCCACTCAGGACGAGTAGTGAAGTAGTGACCGCCTACTCACTCATCCCGCTCTATAATCTGTGTAGAAAATCAGTGTAACGGAGTGAGTGTACACATGTACGTCTATTTTTACTACTATTCGCAACAAAAAAAGTGCATTTCGATCGTCGCACAACCGGCGACGATGGATGATGGCGTGGTGTGGGGAAAAGGCTAGTAATTTGGCATTTCATTATGTGCTGTTTACGACTCACACTGACGCTGACGCGATGAGAATGAGAATCAGTGAGAGAAAACGCACGCCTTGTGCCGTGCCACACTAATAACGCTCATAGGAACAACTTGAGCAAGACAAATTTTGATCTGTCAACGAGACACTTTTAGGAGAAAAAAATCCTCGAGCGAGATAACTATATTTGAGAATGGCATGGCATGGCTGGCTCTATATATACTGCAATGGAACAAGAGGTTGAGGAGGCAAAAGCCACTACCATTTTTTGGGTATCCTTGTTACTTTACTATCACTCGGCAATTTGGGATATTTTTTTCTCCGTTAAGAATATGAATACGCCAGCCAGAAAACAAATATATATTCATTCTAGAATAATGATAAAACTACGTGTACACTTTTTTGTGGAATGTATACGTGAAAATATAGTACATTATTATGGTTGTTGCAACGTGAAAAGGAGATCTGGGACTTTTCACGGAGTAAATGGAGCACCAGGCGTCAATGTCAATGTTTATACGGATGATGGGAGTATGTAGCGGGGAGAGCTGCAGGAAATCAGAACTGTTGCACATTTACATTTACATACGTATTTCTATATATATTTGTTTTGCACTGGGGAAAAAAATGTTGGTTCAATGGGAATATCATCTTAAGAAAACAACTTACTTAATTGAATATCGTTATACTCTATTTTATGCTTATTAAGAGCAAGTTGTCACAAGAGAGCAACCAGCAACCTTGCCGAAGCATACGGAAGTCAACAGCCAATAATTACTCTTCATATCAGGTCCACAACTCAACTCAGGCTTTCCTTTAAAATTCCAATTTTCCCTTGTGGTTAATGCTATAATATCTCTGATTCCTTTACGGCGACAATATTGACATTATGGGCATTCCAAGGCATCAGTTTGAGAGTTGATGACAGCGACTAAACAACAACAAGTCGAAGATTTCAACATTGTTTAAACTTACGATTAGTAAGGTAGCCATCTGGCAATACTCGTGGTTGGCTGCTGTGGCGTCGTTTCTTTGTCACTTTTCGGACTGTTTTTCCTAATTCTTCTAAATGTGCGTTCGTTCGCGGAGAAAAAATTTTCCACGATGGATTGTAATATATATTTATATATATACATAGAACCTACATATTTTTGTGTTTATCATTTTGTGAAACGACCACCCAAACTTTTTTGTTCGCCTTGATCAAGCTTGGAAATGAAGCAAAGGAGGAAAACCTTATAGCAATAAAATGAGGAGGTATTTTTATTTTACCCATAAAGACGTATTTTTCTTGTCCCATCATCAGCATCAGTTCTTGTCCCATTCAAGCGGATTTTATAGTCAATCCCCCTGTCATGTCAGCAGAGTCCTATAGCAAATTTTTCCTTGAACATTGTTATCTATCGCCGTTATCGGGACAAGTTGCCAATTGCCAAGTGAGTGGTATATGACAGGAGGAAAACAAGAAGTTGGGAAGAACCGATCCGCGACCTTGGACTTGGAGACGAAAAGTGAGATTGGGGAAGGGAAAGGAAAGGAAAGAAGAAAATATAATGACAGACGTGTGATGGTGTGATGCTGTTAATTATGGGGGTAATTTGTGATGACAAGTTTTTGCGTTTACAATATACTAAGACTTCCTGTAAACAGAAACGACTTTGCTATTGAAATAAACTGGTGGAAAACATCACGTCCTGCAAGTCCCTAATTGCATTTTGTTTCGACTTTTGAATGGAAATTTACATTTTGCTATAATTCTCTTTGCAGCTGCGCCATTATCGCACGTGAAACAATTAAGGAAGTTTTTCCCAATGACCAAGTTTCACTTTTTTCTCAAGGCAAAACCGGTCACTACTGATCGCTGGTTCTGTAGTATTTCTAATTATGTAACTGGTTTTGGTTTTGGTTTTGGTTTACACACGAGACTACAGTAAAAATATATATTTTCAAAGTTTGTTTCTCTTGGCCATTATATCGACCACGAGGTCAGGCTTTCCACTCTAAAACCCCAGTGGCGATTCATTCCCTCCAAAAACAACTGTTGAGACATATATATTATATTATTTTGTCTTAAATCATGTGCATTTCCCGTGGACTTTGATGTTATCCCAGGAAAGTCACGTATCCGCACCGAAAAGCAAATAAACAGAGGTGAAATCTTGGAATTTTGTGAACGAAATGTAGGCAAAAATGCAGCAGCAGAGCAATCCTGCATCGCCCCCTTTTCGCAGACCTACATTCTCCCAATTGATTATCCGCGAGAGATTTATGTTGTGGATTTAGGGGCACGTGAAGATGAGAAAAACGCAAAAAAAAAAATTGCGTTGTGTAAGAAAAGTCTCATAGTAGTCAACGTGCAAGGCGGGCAGGTGTACGGATTCATTAGTTTAGTTTTCATTCATCTAGCATACTTTTCGGTCAAATCCGGTTATTTTAGTAGGACTTTTTAATAAATCATCAAAAATACAACTTTCCCCAGTGCATAACCTCTCTGTTACGTGATTACTGTGAGCTGAGCGAGATGTTGATGATGTGATGTGAATGCTCTTTAATCTTCAGATTTATTTGGAATGACGCGTGTTTTGTCCCCAACTCAAGTATGACGATCCATATCCAATGACCGACTAAAAAAACTACTAATATTTTTTATCCATAACATATCAAACATCATCATGCAGCTTCAAACTGCACTTGTTGGATTTATGTAGTGCAAGAGGTCTTCGACACATAAATCTCCACGGAATATATCCGTATCCTTCCCGAAAAAAAAAACTTTATACTTTCTGACTTGATGACTGACAGGAACAACCACTCAATGAATGGATGAACCTGTACAAACGTCCCTATCGTCAATTCGCCATCCAATGCGCAATTTTTCCTTCTTCAACTAGTGTGTTGTATATATTTTTTGCTTCTAAAAGAGCATTAAACTTATTTCCGCGGCGAGAGATTCTCTCTCGAGATATCAAGTTGGCATATGAGCTCGCGTCAGACTAATGTCTCCGCGTTGAGGAACTGAAGGGAATAAATGGAAGTTCCATTAGCTAAAGTATTTTAAAAACAAGCCATCTATGCAGGGATCGTGATCATCATTAAAAGGCAGATGAACCATTGAGAGTAACCAGATGAGATGTGGGCTGACTGAGGTATATGCAACATTAGAGATTTTTTAAATTTTATTTTGGAACTAGCTATCGTCTGATTAATCAACCTGGTTAAATTAAGCTAGATAAATTTCATTTTGGTCATCAAAAAATGGGAACACACACACGTGCCTATGATGATTTCCCCACTGGGGCGGAAAGAACTCTCTCTCTATAGACACGAGTCGTGACAGTGACAAAGTCGTAATTATTTGTTAGGGATAGGCCATGGACCGGCCGTCAATTAGTTGTCTGTTGGAGTTATCTATCTGCAAGACGAACTTGATGATAGACTTTTTCCACATTAAGATATTGTCACGCTCGCTCGGGATGGGATACAAGGCGCTCATAATTTGTCCCGGATATTTAGGACACATTTGTTCCTCCGCCCGGTCGGAACGGATGAAAAAAAAAATTCTGCTCCCAGATTAAAATTATTTTGTGATAAATTGAGGTGGATTAGAGTAGGATTTTTGAGGGAAAAAATGCCATTTGGTGAGTGAGTGAACAAAAGCACTTTAACAACAACAGCGCAACTCGCTCTATAGCTAACGGAGACAAAAGTGTTTACAACGAGTTGAGAGTAATAGGTACATTTGGAAAATATGTGGCTCTAGATATCACAACATTTTATCTTCAACCTAACCCCTGCGAGTCTCTTTGGATAAAAATCTCGGGCAATTGTGACAAATGACAAATGGGACTCGCGTTGTAATCCCGCTTTTATTCTTGGGCTCTCTTTAGGCATTTCTTCACAACCATCGGGCGCGGCGGTTTCATCGGGTTTTACGAACTGAACTGACCTGCTTCTTCACGGATCGTAACTATCAGGCGCAACAACAACGAACGAACGAACGATGGACCGCTTTTGATATGTCTTTGGTTGTTGGATTCGGAAGTTTTATGGACTCTGCAAACTTCACACACTTTCCCCATTCTGTCGTCTTTGAAGAGAAAAATTAAAGTCCGTTCCTCCAACAGGAGGACTCATCATCAACAATAATAACTTTTGGTTTTATTGACTATAGCTATGCAGGGCAAGGCAAGGGCACTAATAAAAACTTGCAAATTAAGAGACAAACGGAAACGGTTAAGGCTGGTTTGAGCTCAAGACGATATTTTTCTTTCCTCTCGGGAAAGTGGATCACTGCATGGGATAATATGCGTGTAAATAAAGTGTGATAACTCAATTACAAATATGTTTTTGTCAAGTATATGTAGTCTTCCTCATTCTAAAACGCTACGCCGACGACGGTGGTTGGTGGTAAGTAAGCACTCGCTCAGGTGGCTTGAATTACACAAGAGGAATATGATAAGGTTCGTTTGAAATGAAAGTAAAAAGACGGAATTTGAGATGTGGGTCATTAAGCCCAATTTATTACTTGAGTGCCGCGTATGCCATGCCACCTACTTGGTTATCTCTCTTCACGATTGTAATACATCAGTAAAATGATGATGATGATAATCTTCAGTCAGAAGATAAAAAAAAATTTGCTGGGAATGCTATTTTCCAATGTAAAATTGGGTGAACACGGTTAAAAGTCATGTTGGCATATCGGAATCCTTAGTTTGTTCCGCTCCTTTAAATTTCAACAGGTCGTAACATGCAATAATACAAGCACAACACGGGCGTTTTAGCATCACCATCAGCACATTTTACAAAGGTGATTGCACTTTCCGTCGTCGTCATGATGTGATTCATGATGAGTGCCCGGTTAGCAGCAGTAGGCAACACATTAAAAATGCCATTTTGGGCTCTGATTCCATCTAAAATCTGATTCGCAACTGAGAATGAGATTTAACAGAGATATTTTTCCGAAGATTTAAGATTCGGAATTTGAACCGAAGAGACCTACATAGTTGTAGGTATTTTTTGAGTAGGAGCTGCGATGTAACCCGAACCTCACTCTGTTTTGAAGGGGTTTAATCATCCAACACGTGCTTCATTGTAGCTGTCCACAATCCGATAATCTCCTCATGCATCATCTCTCTCGCATCAGCCTCATGAACCGCATGAACATGCTGCAGGCATTTGATTTGACAGGAGGGAAATGAATCTTGAAACAGATATTTTGTCGTGTTTTGAACGTTTCCCCGACAGCTGTCTCAAATCGATAATAATCCCACACCGGGAGTGTGTTCGGAAACTGCCACAACTATCATATCATATAAGGGTTCTGGATTCTCTCTTTCTAACTTTTATTTTTATTTTTTATTATGAATTACACTTGGGAAACTACTTTGGAATGAGACAAGTGCATCAGGGAAATGCGGGGACGAGGAGAATAATATTGGTTGAAAATGAGGAGCGTTATGAATGAGTGCACTATGTGCACATTTTCTTTCCCGATGAATAATTCTCTACTCGAGAAAGTTATCTAGTGTGAAAAAGAGCAGAGTTAGTTACATTTTTTTCAACCCGATTTATATCATTTTTCATTTTTCTTTTCTTAAATGATCACTCTTGTTCTTCCGGGCTGCGCGGAGCGGAGCCCGTTGCACAAACTCATTTATCCATCCTCTCTCTCTCGGGTACGGAGCTAATGTGCTTGATGGATTTCACAGTTTCGGGTGAGAAATGAGCTATCCGTGCACAGGATGAGAGAGAGAGAGAGTGTGTGTGTGTGTGTTCATCTCCGAGTAGATTTGATGGGGATATTCCCTATTAAAAAAATTTTATGTTCAGGAAAAGGAATTTTGTTTACCAAAAAAAGGCTGGGATGGATGATGATGATGGGGAAACTGTGTCCACGTGCTAAAAATAGAGAACAGGTAATCCCGAACCGCGAGTGGTATTACAATTTTCATGTTGTGTACAAAATAAATTAGGCGTGAGCCACAGTGCCTATCAATGAGGAAAAAAGCAGGAAAAGCAGATGGACTGGACGCACCACCACCAACACGGCAGATGTGACCACCAAAACCAAAATAAGTAATTGCATAAAGGTACACACACACAAAAATTCTTTGCATTTTAGTAAAAGGAAGAAATAACCTAGCCAAGGACACTTGGAAGGAGGAGTAGTAAGTAGTAAGTAGTTGTGTTGAATATGAAATTCCAGACAAACTTTTTTTGCCACCCTTACGGCAGCAGCACACATGCCCTCCTTGAAAATGAAAGATGACAGAGAGGTACATTCATACACATAATATTTTTTGGCGCAGACAACAAAAACCCGTGCTCATGTTTTAATCACAAGGCGACCGCTGTGTACAAGGTGGAAAGAAAGCAAACACAAGTGGAACAACCTTGGGAGAAATTGACAGAGTCGGGTGGCGAAGCAAATAAGCATACCTACCGCTGACAGGATTATTTGACAGTAGGCGCACACACAGTTCCGCGCACTTGCAAAAACAGATCTCGTCTGTTATTTTTTAAAGACTAATTTCAAACCCATTTTTCCTCATTAAAGCTTTCCATTCTTCCCTAAAAGGGCACAAGTTGGTCGTGATGATCTTTTGACGACGACCATCTTGGAACGAAGCAAAGCAGCAGCACCAGGGCTGTTTACAAAAATGTGAAAGGTGTTTTTGGCTGTTTACAGCTTTCCCCCAGAAAACTGGTAAATTTACGAGCGAGACGAGACAGGAGACATGGAACGGCACTAGAGACAATACCTACATGGCCCATTCCCTAAAAAATTCAGTTGGATCCATCCATATCCTCCACTGAAGCGAATCACTGAAAATATTGGCATTTGGCTTGCATCTAGAAAATATATATATTTCTGTTCACACCTCATGAAAAACGATATCCCGAAAATTGCAATAATTTCTTCTTTATACAACTTTCTTGAGTCGTCGTGTCGTCGGTCGGGAACCCTTTCTTCCTCTCAAAAAATCTGGTTCACACACACACACACCTAAGTACTCATAACTATATTATATTTTTGTCAGATGCAAAGTGTAAAAGAGAGAGAGAGAGAGAGTAATGGTATTCGGGTTGAGTCACACACTCTTTCTCTGCCCGTAATATTTCCCTCTGATGCTGTCACGCAAGTGGAGTAACTGCGCCCAGGCTATTAAATAATATTCGTGTTTATTATTTGTGTACACACGCGCAAGTTACACATTTCAATAAACATTCATCACGACGGTAAGGACTTTGGCCTCGAGTGGAGTTAAGCTCAAGAATAGCAGGAACGGGAGCAGGAGGACACTAACTCATAAAAATGGTAATATTCAGCTCTTCCGCAACCATTCTATAATTCTGTCGACGCAGTCTAGGAAAAAAAGAAGAGATTTTTTTTCTCGATATCCCGTTGGAAAATGAGAACTCTTTTTCTTTAATAACAGAGAAAATGGTAGGGAATAAGAGAGGATGATGATGATGACGATGTGGTGTGGTGACGAGTCTGCTGGTGTCAAAATCCTTGTGTGTTTTCAAAATGAGCAATGGTTCCGGCTCTAACTGAACCGGCACCACAAACATTTTAGTTATATATTTAATCCCGTGGGCGTATCTAAAAACGAAGTAGGTACAGGGCTCTAAAACACAAGTGTTTTAATATCTTGTCAAGTTATCTTTGGCAGGATTCAATGGACAGGAAAAATGTCGTAGGTTGATGACAAGGCAAAGCAGAGAGAGAGAGAGAGGGAGAGAGAGAGAAACAAAAATTAGCCAAGTATTTTGTTTTCTTCGGGCTCGCAGGAAAAATGATGACAACAGGTCTTTCGGATATATTTCGGGGATTTTTTCCCGTTCAAACTACCATTCTCTCTGGTCTAAACAAGATTCGTTGTTTAATCTGGATTCACCTCGGAGTTGCATTTTGTATTTGAAAAAAAAATTTATTGTCATTACGAGTCAAAATTGTAAAACTCGTTTTGTTTATACTTACACAATGGCACATTTTTTTCCCGTGTGCAAGGTTTTTTTCACAAAAGGTCTTCGTGTGGGTCGGGCGCTTGGGAAAATGAAGGGAAAAAATATAGAGAGAGAGAGATTAGAGAATTGCAATTGGTATTATACAACAAGAGGAGCGCAAGCGGGACATTGAGACAAGCGAGCGACTTTGCGTCTCACCAGGAATTCCCGGCAAGGTTAGCCTCAGTAATACGATACGGATGCGGGGAGCAGATGCAATTAAAACCAAGTTGAATTTGTCAGTGGGAAATAGAGGCACAGGAGGGGAGGCGTGCCGTGGAAAATGTAGCGTGTGAGGAATGAGTAAATAATTTTAGAAAAATTTATACTACTATCTCCACGACGAAGCAGTTGCACCTAGCGTAAAAATGTATACACACACGGAGACACAATGCAATATAAACCAGGGGGAAATAGCCAATTGAGAGAAAGAAAAACTCATTACAGATGAGAGCAATTCCTTCCTCCTCTGCCTGCTGTTTTGTATGCACATTCATATTGGCCCTATTTTTTTTCGGGGGCTTGAATTCAAGCTGCTACTGCAATTCACAATGAATATATAGGTATGTCGTTCGTGTCTTCTTATATCAACTTTTAAAATAGAAATTAGGACCTGGACTGGAATGCGAAATGTGTGTAATGGGTACAATATAAACCAGGGGGAAATAGCCAATTGAGAGAAAAAAAACTCATTACAGATGAGAGCAATTCCTTCCTCCTCTGCCTGCTGTTTTGTATGTACATTCATATTGGCCCTATTTTTTTTTCGGGGGTTTGAATTCAAGCTGCTGCTGCAATTCACAATGAATATATAGGTATGTCGTTCGTGTCTTCTTATATCAACTTTTAAAATAGAAATTAGGACCTGGACTGGAATGCGAAATGTGTGTAATGGGTTATAATATGTGTGTGGTGTAACAGCAAACTGTGTAATTGAATGAGAAGAGAAGGAAAAAAAATTGCGATAAAAACATGGTAATACTACTACTACTACTACTACTCATTTGATTTGCATGCCGTGATGAGATTCGCACAGTGTGTGGTGGTTTGTGTGCCACTATCCCGAATCCGAAAAAACGACACTACCATTCTACGACGATGATGATGACAATCTCTGTGTTGGCTCAGTCAGCAATGGACCAGCACAGCACACTGGGCGACACGACATTAGACTACTCCAACCACAAAATAAAAAAAAAGAGTTATAAGGCTTCTTTCTGATTCCCCTCCTAATTCTTAAGCTTCCCTTATCTCCTTTTGATAATCTGGCTCCGCTAGCATTCCTCACACAAAAATGTCTTTTATAGTGAAACTCGTAAAGTTTTTTTTTTTGAAACTCGCTCAATATGAAATACTTTTAGGTAAGTTTATTAGTTGCTCGTGCCTGCTCCTGCTGCTGCATCCTGCTCTTGTGTGGACATGGGGAAAGTAGTAACAGTCTCCGCAACAACACCACCACCACCTATATATTCCTCCACACTCCACACAGAGAGCCTCCTCCTCTCGCCTATGCCTCCCCTATATCACTTTTTCAGTGATGATGGGGAAATAGAGAATAAAAAAAACTAAAATAGAATTGGCACAAAAATAACAGTCGCTCTGTGTTCAAAATGAATATAAATCTTGAAGCCTCTCACTCAACCTTAAAGAGCTTTTAAGCTGTTGTCACTAACTTTTTTCTCCTGATAATGATGATCACCACCATGTAGAAAAAGTGTATAGAGATGTGACACGGGAGTTGCAGGCAAAAGTATGCAGAAATGGCCCTCCTTTTAAAGTTATGGACGGGAGAGGTTATCTAATGCACCAGGAGTTAAGTATAATCATGATGATGATGTGTATTATGGGATTCAAGAACGGTTGAATCACCACCATCACCGAAAAAAAACGAAAAAAAATCTCTCTTCAGCTGATTAGCTTGTGCCACACACACACGGGCGCACATTTTTCAAGAGAAAAACTTGGATGAGATGACATTTTATGCTCATTGCTCATCACCTGTCACCCTTTTCGTCATTTCATCATCAGCTCTTTCCACTGCAATTCAATCTGCTTCCTTTTATGTACTCGGAATGTGGAGAGAGAGAGAAATAGTCGGCCCACGTGATGTTGATTTTAGCGTCTTTATTTACATTTTTTAGTACATGGTATGTCGTAAAGTAAACAGATTCACTGGTCTGGTCGCGTCTTTGTTATGTAGAAAGTACGATATTGTATTATCAGTTATAAAAAATCTACTAGCGATTCCTAATTTTAAAAATAAATACAAAATAATTTTTTGCGCATTTCCCTAAAAGACAATGTGAGTGAAAACAAAACCAAAAAATCTAAAAATAATCAGAGCGTATTATAATCGAAATAGTCAACAATCCACTCACTTCATTTCATTGGGAAAGGCGGACATTTTGTGAAAGTTATGATGTTTACCCGGAGTAAAAACACCATCAATAGCGATGAAATGGGTAAAGTAAAACTTACCACAAAACAATTTTTTTTGTTCGAGGTACCCCACTCCTGATTCCTAGAGTTGAAGAGGAGGATGCGGATATAGTCCACGAAACAATTTTTTTTGCGACAAACGTATTTTTCTGCGGTTCCTAAATAAACTCATAATTTCTGTAAAACTGGGGGAAAAGAGGGAGGTAGACTGCACACACGCACCAAAACTGTCTGTCTCAACTTTTCTAAACTTTTTTAACCATGTTTTTTGGGAAAAGAATGCGCTCATAATTATTCATAAAGAATGTGTCTCCGCTTTTTCTTACTAAAAACAAGCGCCTCGTCGCATCCTTTATTTTTCTGCGTATCCCGTTCCCCGGTCTTGTCAGGCGTTTTAAAGAAGGATGATCCGAAAATCCGTAATAATTTCTCGGCAGCTCATTCATCCCTGAGAAAATAGTCATACTTGTTGTTTTCCAATCACCATAAACAACTCCTGTTGACGGCCCTCCATTTGAAAGCCCTCGCTCTTTCCCTCAGATTGCTTTCGAAGTTTTAACGATTTGCGAATGAGTTAGAAGGTGGCAATAAAAAACGCCGAGCAAGTTTGTGAAGTTTGGGAAAAAACTGGATTTTTTCCCTTTGAATTCTCCCAAAAGGCAAGCCAGACGCCAAAAAGTTTTCTTGCCACACACCAAGACAAGATCAAGTTTTGAGAAAAAGAGCATCTTTTTTTTAATTGTTTTTCGCATGGGAGATGAGAGAGGGGAATAGTAAAAAAGGTTATAAAAGTCTGGTATCAATTTAGCCTCTGATTTGGTCTTTGTTTTCTGCAGGAATGCATTCAACTTGTATTTATTAATGGTACAGTTAACTACATTCTCGTTGAGAATTCAATTTGTTTCGCCCTGTCGTTCGTTCCTTTGCCTCTGCCTCTACACTTCTTGCAGTCAGTCAGTCGGTTGAAATATATCGGGGGAACCTGGCTCGGGAATCTCGCATTCCTGGGGAAATGCAACTCTCGCAAGTCAATATCTTGATATCAGCCGCGGATCTCCACCTCGGAGTGACGATGAGTGAGTCAAATACACATGCTTTTTTTGCAAAGACCGATATATGCTTAGCTTAATGCAGTTTTGCACTAAACAACACACTACTTCTTCTCGAGTCTAGGGAGTTGTTCTTGTGTATATCATGACACTTTCCCGGTGAAGCTTTTTCGGATCACTGTCATATCATGCACAGGATGGTTGGTTTTGAATGTTGTTCAGTAACTAAATACAAGGCATAATATAAGACCACCTCATGCATTCCACCATGCATTCACACAGGCAGGAGTAGTAGTAAACTGTATAGAAGGAAAAAATGTCTTGTATTTACTCAACTCTCCTACTTTTATATTCAGCATATATGCAAGCTTCGCAATACGGAAAAAATATAGAGATGCAAAAAAAATCTCACATAACATCAGCAATATATATGTAGTGTGTATCCCAAAAACACGAGGGATCTCGTCCGATCTACGTTTTCAGATATCAGCTATCTCTTGTTTGTCGCCTCCCAAGAAGTGGGAAGCACATGCTAAAACACTGTTTTACTACTACTACTACTACTTCTTTATTACAAAACAACAACCACGTTCTCGCAGTACTTGAGTGAAAAACTTGAGTACTGGAAGGCCGGTGTAATAGAGGAGTGTGGGGTCCGGTTTGAAGTATATAGTACAACAACAGCGTATAATCTTAATACGATAATATATGTAGTTTGACTGGTTACCCCCCGAAATTTTTTGGGGAGGGATAGGTTAGTTTTGGAGAGTATAAATGTGAGCCTTGCTCACCACTCTCGGTATTAAGTCTCCAGCATCCGATCAAATCACAACTCCTCCAAACCAAGTCCTGGCGATAAGCCTGACTTTATAAGCCGTCGAGAAACTTCATTTCTCTGGCTGAATCCAAGAAACTGAAACTCACCTGAAGCCCGTGTCTAG
>JAANSN010000529.1:0-55805 GCA_036850665.1 Dicranocentrus wangi
AAGATGAAAAGAAAATAGGCACATCCCACGTGTGTGTTTTTTCTTGAGGAAAAGTCGAAAAAGTGAAACTAGCTCGATCCCCTTGAATAAATACATCATCCCCTGGATAATATATATCTGCAATATCCTCTACCTTTTTTTTGGTAGAATTAGCCAACAAGATCTAGTCAAATGCCTTCCTGTTCCTAATGTAAATACTTCAAAAGAAGCCAGCCAGTCTATATGTTCCTTTTCCAGAAAAAAAGAGTAAAATTCGTTCATGGGTTTCTCCAGAAAAATCATGTTTTAAAAGGAGCGTACATTTGCCAAAAGTGGAATGCATCCAGCAGTAAAAAAAATACATGGGTGTTCTTCACTATTTTCTCGTGTAGAACGAGTTTCCTCAATATTCAAAAAGAATTGTTGCTTTTCCATCTCTCTGGTTCGTTTCGTGCCATGGGATTTTTTCTTCGTTTCAACCAGTATTACCCGTTACATTGCGTGAGCCCCATGACTCACTCTGCTAATGTCGGATTCTGCAAGACGGTGGTGGTACCGAAGAGAGAGAGAAAAAAATTTCTCTTGAAACAGTGCCTTTTTCACATGTAAAGTACACACCGTACAGCATTGGCCATGACATTGGATTGGCGTGGAACTTTATATATTCCAGTCAGTCAGGGGAAAGTGATATGCGTGAGGTATAAACAGGGTTTAACCTAATGTGCTCGACATTCATAGCAAGCCAAGGGCGGTGTTTGATTTGGTTGGGTTTTTTCTCATCTCCGCCGTATACCTATCAAACTGCATAACATTCTATACATAATGCATCTCCACTTTGTGTGATGTTTCTGTTACGCACCAAGTGAAACCTGAAGTTGTGTCGCGTTCCTTTCACCGTAAAACTCTGGAGGTATACGAACTTTTGGCGTTGGCGTTCCATTCCACAGTCGCGTTGCCACGAACGGGAGTAAAAAGACCCCTCGCTCCCGTGGGACTTGGCAGAGAAGTAATAGCAAATTTCGCCTTCTCTCTGTATTTCTCTCTCTCTCTCTCTCTTCTCTGCCCATTACTCCATTCTATAGAGAGAGAGAGAGAGAAAACCTGCAGGATGTATATATCTAGGTATCAGCAAACGTGAACAGTTTATGACTGATTGCTTCAGATATTTGTTTTATTCCTCTGGTTTCACATGTGTGTATAGTTTGCTGTCGATGATACATATATGTACTTTCTTCGTTTTGATGACGACGTGGTTCATTGTGGTGGAGCGTCTGAACCGAGACTCATGTCATGTCAGGTTTCATCTTACTCACTCCCTCTGTCTTCCGCCTTCTACCGGTGCGAATGCTGGCTACATGCACGAAATAAAAGGTGACTGGTTTGTAGCCTCACACAACACACCACGGCTGTGTCAACTATATAGAGAATTCAGGTCTGTTTCTTTGGTTGCGCCTCAGTGACACTTTTACTGCGGTGACCACTATTTGCTGCTCAAGCTACTTTTATTTGCTCTTTGTGTGCAAACAAAGGGAATGGGAACTTGCGAGTAGAGCCCCTGTTTGCCACATCATGTCCCACTGGACATGCTTTTAGTGTTTCGTGATGTGATACAGACATGAAGGAAATTGTTTGGAGGATGATGGGAATAATGATCTACGTATAAAAATGAAACGTATATATACAACTGCAATGAGCATATGCTCTTGGGTATTCCGAGAGCTTGTTTGGAATGCTGCCAACGTATCACCAAGTGGTTGTGGAGCCATCTTCATCAATTACGCTGAGCTTATCCCATTTTTGATAGGACCATCGAACCCATCATAATATATTGTCCAGAGGTTGTAGTGGCCCTGAAACACAATGCGTGTCGAGAAATTAGGTGTGTATGTTTTGATAAAGGAGAGCTGGAAAGTGATGCCCTATTGATTTGATAATATATTGAGATTTATTAATACGGATACACGACAGTGTCACTCCCAATTCGGGAGAAAAACAGGGTATTTGTTGGTCTGTTTGTCCCAAGCTTGAAAAATAAACTGCTGGTATCCCTAATAACCATAGTGTGCGCCACCGCCACCATCACAGTGTTTAGCCTGGCGCGTGGAGGAAAGATAAAAAAGGTGGCCATTACGGAATATTCTAGCTGGAGGATGTTATCTTGGTGGTTACGGTTTTGGTCTGGTGTCAGGGCAAATATCAGGGTTCCTCTAATATCATCATTCTCCCTTCAACAGCCCAACTCGCAGCAGCCGTTTGTCAACCAAAATACCCAAGAGGGCATATAAATTTACACCAGCAGTCGAGTTCTATTTGATGGAGAGATTTGAGCAGAAAACACAGTCTAGATTATAGAATTAGTAAGTTTGAGGCGCGAGCTGGAGACCTGGTTGTGTTTTCGAGGGAGAAAGGATCCTCCGATTTGCTACGCACTTCTGGCCTTTTTTGCTTGGAGGGATACGGGTATAATAATACTTTTTTGGGAAGGATGAAAATCGTAGAGAGACTCAACTCAAAACTGATACTTTCTAAGCTCCTCTTCATCCTAAACGTATTATTCAAAAAGGGAACACAAAATGACAATGTCCCTATGAAGCCAGCCGCAGTAAATCAAGTGAACATTTGGTAAAACCTTTGGAAGCAGAGAGGAACCACGCTCGGTATAGGGAAACTCTAGTCTATCTTGTTAAGAAGCAACGAGGAAATAGAAAATTGTGAAAACGTATTACTTCTGCACTGCATATAGGCATATCAAATGTACACTATAATGTACCCTAAATGGAGAAAATATGAGAAAACTAGATTATTATATATATGTGCGCCTTTCCTAGCCAGATTGACAGTTTGTTGGTATAAGGGCGAAAAGGGAAGTTGGAAGTTTATTCCAATTTACAAATCCATCCGAACTTACTCCAACTAATGGATTCTCTAATGAACTCTATTTTACTACGATTAGCCCTCTCTCCGCGTGGTGTTCTGGGTTCGTATAATATTGTCAGATGTATTTGAGGGGACGATTGGGAAAAAGTAAAATCTAATTGATTTCTTTAGACGACATTATATAAAATTTTGCAAATACGGTAGGGCATAATTTGGGTAGGTCTCGCCCAGATATTGTCAGATGTATTTGAGGGGACGATTGGGAAAAAGTAAAATCTAATTGATTTTTTAGACGACATTATATAAAATTTTGCAAATACGGTAGGGCATAATTTGGGTAGGTCTCGCCCAGCACTAGTGCAGTATGTTGTAGAGATTGACAATTAGCACAGCAATGTACGTAGTTCGTAGTCGGATCCGTCCGACGTAGGAAGATGAAGATGAAGATCGAGTAGGAAAGGAACTACGGCTTTTATCAATGCATTTAGAAGCAATTTATTAAAAGATTATAAGCACCGTGAATACTATTATATTTGCCAGAAGTCCTTTGTTATTTGCCAAACAGTCAAACTTGAGGATTTTTTCTGCGAGATAACAAGATGATTCACTTTTACATTGATGAACCACCAACGGACTCCCCACTGACCAGATTATGTAAGATAAATGTATACACAGAGATGATTAAGGTCATGAAAATGAATGACAGCTGAAAGTATATGAAAGCTGGCCGAAGACTTTTCATCATGTTGAGTTATAGTGTGGCGTATGTCAGCCCAGCTAAAGGTTGTTTGTTTGCTTATTATTGCATTAGCTGTCCATCATTCCTACCGGATATGTGCTACTTGCATACATCAACTGTATTAAGATGTAGGCCCCGTACCGTACCTCACTCTCTGCGAGATTAGAGCCACTAATGAACTTATTCTGTTTGGACTCACCACGAAAGCAGGGAGCGAATGGAATAAATAGAAAATTGGATTTTATAGGTGTGCTCACATAGGGATTAGGGATCCCCAGTCTGAAGACAATCTTGTTAAAACTCATCACACAAACAGTAGGCATACTCGGTGGTGGTGGTGTATGGTGCCTGATTCATGTCCTGATAATTTGATAATCGCTCAGGAGCCTGAAATACACCATGATGAGGGGAGGGTTGTTGGAGATTGGATTTTGAAAATTGATTTTACAGATAATCAGCAAGGCGAGTTTCCAAGTTGTACATTTTAATAAAGTGAAACTAGATCCCAAATTGGGTTTTCATGCAGAGTTGTATCGTAAAAAAATGAAAATCTCCTGAATTTCATAATGAGAATGGAGGATACGCATATAGTTTAACTTTGTGTTTGCATACTATGGTATATTTTGTGAGGTATATTATGGTAATTAGATATACAGGCCTCTTGTTAGCAAACTACGAAGATATTGTTTTGCACAAACTTGGCAAAATCTTGTGCAGAGTGAACAGGATTCTAATGAATTCCAGGGAACTCATTAAACTCTCTTCGGTGGATAATGGGCAAGGCAATATTCATACCGGGGAGTAGATCATCCTCAAAACATGCTTAAATCAGCACATTGTTTTGCATCAAGAATGGAAAATTGTGTATATTGTTCCAGTCAGTGGTGGAAACGATGCGATTAATACATCTGTCATTAGTCCCCTTCAAGCCTGTATTGACAAACTTTCTCTCCTCCCTAATTTCAGTTTTCTGCTTAGACGAGTTTCTGATTTCTCATCAAGTACAAAATTATTTTCCAAGGTACTTCCAGCCGTAATTCATAAAATTTGTGTATCACTCCTGCCATGAATATTCATCTGCCTCCTCGTTACACACAGCAAAATCCAGTGGTTTCCCGGTTGTTGATAAAAAGTAGTAATAAAAGCCTGCCCACAAACCATGTAGGTGGTTCTCGGAAAGAAAGCATCAAAATCAATGAAGATACATCGTAGTCAAGAAGATGTTCACCCACAAGGATTCTCGGTTTCTCTGGCTTCCATAAGCCGTATTGATTATTATCAACAGAAAACTTTCTTTCAAACCAAACTTTCAAGCCGTGCCTTTCTGGTTCAATCTGTGTGTGTGTGGTGTGGGTAGCCCACCCTTTGGTGTATATAGGTGTAGGCTTGTAAACTGAAAACATAGTCCGTGCCAACCTCCGCGACGGATTTTCCTCCAAAATTCCAAGCATTTATAATGGCCCTTTGAAGAAAAATTATTGGAAGATTCCACCCTTTTATATATGAAATTATTACTTTGAAAAATCCATATCGCTCTAACGAGATCACAAGATGCATACCTAAACCCTTTTGACATGACAAAATGGCCGTGATGCATAACATTTTGCTCAAAAAGTTGAAAGCAAACTATAAAAAGCTCGTGTAGTCCAGAGTACACGCACAAAGGGACTAATTAGATTGCTTATTCAAGGAAAAAAGGAAATGGGGGTATAACTAATAATATTGTTGTTATTATTACATTAGGCTAGTTTTTGAACATATGAGCAGCTAACAAGGTATATTATGAAAGCCGTGGCTATTTAGGTTTACATAACGGTGGATTTGAAAAACTTGCTTCGTTTTCACATGTTGTTGTAGGCGCTTGTGACTAAAGGTAAAATTCATGCATCGTCACTCCATTATATATAGTGTAACATTGTACTAGTCCTGCA
This sequence comes from Dicranocentrus wangi, assembly GCA_036850665.1. Taxonomy (NCBI): domain Eukaryota; kingdom Metazoa; phylum Arthropoda; class Collembola; order Entomobryomorpha; family Entomobryidae; genus Dicranocentrus; species Dicranocentrus wangi. The sequence continues at coordinate 5,527 of JAANSN010000529.1, forward strand.
TGCAGCTTACCTGGTCTCCGAGAAAAACTCCCCCGTCAATGTTAAACTTTTTTTTGAGTTATTTCTAATGTAATTTTCCATGATAGGGTTACACAAAAAAAAGTTTGAAGAGTAAAAAGGAAATTGTAGGTATCCTGATATAAAAAAACTTGTACATTTAATCACAACTTTTTCCTCGACACAATCACGAAAAGGTAAATAGGTAATGAAAAAGTATGAAAGCTGATAGAAAAGTTTTTCATTCTAAAAGTGTACATTTTTATGTGGGCCCCCATCTTCCACATGCATATTAAGCTTTTCCCGTTGTGCATGCATGACTCCTTCTTCGTGTGCGTGAAGACCTGCTGGGTGAGCATAGGTCGGCTCACACTTCCAAAAATAGTGGGAGACACATAAATAATGGAAAAAACTGGAGGAAAAAGGTGGATTCAGTGAGCATGAGTATTTTCATTCTCAAAAATAGACCGTCCTATAACACTCGTTCGTTCGTTCGTGTATTCGGTATCGAGTGCACTTAGGATATTAACCTGATGGGAAGAAGACTTTTCAAAAAATTAAAGTCAAAAGAGTCAAATTTTTTTTCAAAAATCTCGGCAGGATTCTAACAACCAAGAAAGCTCCCCTCCTTCCAAGCTTTATTCCCAGTCACACTGAAAGGGTAAATATGGTCTATTATGAAGGTACAATGTAACACCTCACTAACCCTCTTTTCCTCCAGGGTTTGAGTTACCTCTCCTATTTTTCATTTTCCCCTTGAAAAAGACGCACACCGGAGTTTGGGCTCACTGGCTCAATATCTTTGTGCCCAGGCATGTTATCCAACAAGACATTTATGATTTTATGTGTGGATGACACAACACAAGGATATATAACAGATGTGCATGTGCAAGAAGAAGGGAGTAGAGAGAAGTCGGGAACATGGATTTTTAGATTCTCAGTAGGTAACAACACACTGTTCATTTGCTCCTTTCAGCCGGGCGATTGAAGAAAACATGTTTCTGGAATGACCCCGTAAGGTCAAAACGAGATGTTGGTGATCTGTTAAGAGGAGTAGACGGAATGGAACGAGATGTAACAGATGCTTGTCTTAATAGACTGGTTGAGCTAAAAAGAAGGGAAAAGGGGAGAGCATTTATTTAAAAAAAAAAGATGATGATTCTTTGCATATGACTATATTTACTACTCGGAAAGAGTATCATTCTCTCGGAATTTTTGGTATTTAACACGTAGCTGCAATGGTAAACTTTGAAAATTGTGTCATTCTATTGGAGTGAGGCGAGCTATCTGTGTCATTTTCCTTGATGATACCCGTTGTGTGCCCGAACGGGATTGTCGTGAAGAAAAAGAAATCCAGATGGGGAGATACCGAGTGGAATAAAACATGAAACTAGTTATTGTGATTGGAGGCAGCTAACAAGAAAATGAGACCCTTTTACGAACCCTCTTAACACTTTTTTAGACCGTGACAATGATGAAGCTCTTTCCATTCTGGGATCGTGCTTTACTTGTTACTCGTGTAATGTGGGGATACGTTGGAAGCGTAAAAAATCAGATTCATGATGGGAGTTGTATAAAAATGATTTTTTTTGTGAAAGTGTCTCTGTGTTAAATTCCATCCTTCAAAACTGTCGCTTCCTCTCTGACCTTGAGCCAATCATTGCCATATTCAGATTTCCCTTGTTGAATACTGTCATTATTATTCGAAAAATGTGCATTCCCAAGCTTTAACTAATTAAAGGCAGTGCTGGATTATGTGACAAAAAGTATGACACGCTTCGGTTGAAAATATAAGGAAAAAGTAGTAGCATCATAATATAATATTCGACTGCAATAGAAGAGAGTCTGGAGGCATTTCGTAGAGATGACTGGGCGTTTCCGTCCCACTGAAGAATAGAAACGTTAAAATCATCCCATTCCGCTTTTTCCACATCACACCATATCCATTTTGTCACGGTACATTCAAGCCAGAGCTAGAGGCAACTTTTCCCTGCAGATCCTCATTTCTGCATGGGAAATAAGAATATTTACTTGTTCCACGAGAAAAGACTTTTCCAGTGATAAACACTCAACCCAAGAACATAATCAACTTTTCAGGGAACTGTAGTGCATGCCTGCCTCAGTGCAGTCTACATATGTCACGTGTGTTCTGCTGAGCACCCCTACGAAATAGATAAAAAATGTGTAGTTAGTAGCAGCGTAAATAACGTCATAACCATTTCTTCACTCTCCACGGCTCGATGGTTGAACGACTACCGTCACATCGCCATAATACTTGTGTGTGGCTCAAATTATGTGTTCCACTGTAATTTCTTGTGTATATACGAGCATCATGTGATATTTACTGTGAACACATAACTGCACATCGACTCAACTCCTCCAATAAAGATGCATATAAAGGATGAGAGCACACACAACTCGCTTTTTTCGTTTTTCCCTTCGAAAGCGAAAACTGGGATGACAGAGAGTAAGAAAGAGAACAGAGACTTTTTTATCCTCTGGATACATACTAACGGCAAACAGGACATTTCATGCTTTTACTCCTGTGTGCATGTGTGTGTGTGTGTGTGATACAAAGATGCCAAGTTTTGTGCTCCTTCGACAACACTTCCCAATCCCAGCCAGAATCTTTTCACAGAGACCAACTGCAATGGAGACTTGTCAGTTTCAAAAAAAAAGTATCTGGTTTCCAGTGCTGAGCTTTTTTGGTGCCCCGTCTTGCATAACGTATTCACATTGTAACAACACGGCTAAAGATGCAATATGTGGATCTCCCGTTTATACATGGCGGATGGGTCTCAGAAGACGGGTTAGCGATGTGTCTGCCTCTGCAGTCAAAACATTGTTTCCTTTACATCCACTTTTGTCAAAGTACATTGCACCAAAAAGTTCACTTAAAAATGCATTGCTTTTGTTCACAAAGGAAAAATTCTTGCAAGACTTGCGTCTTTTGCTGTGTATAATGTCACGTACGGATTGCATCAAATATTACGTCTTGGCTTGGCTACGGTGTCTTGCATGGACAAAAATGTCCAGTCTGTAACGGGAAAGGGGGAATAAGGAAAGGAGAAGTTTTTTTTTCTTTTGAAGCACAAACAAAAATGCAGATATGAGGGCAGATTCTCATTTTCCAAATCTTATACAGTCATGATATATGAGTGCAATGGGGGTAAGACGCTCGCGTTCCTGCCATGTGAACTGGCCCATGTGGCAGGGCAGGCTTCTCCAGGATCCTGTTCCAAAAAGTTTTGTGGACGGACACATCAGCAGAAGAAAAAAATGCATTTTTATCTAAAAGCACATGCACACATTTTTGAATCTGAGATGTCGCATCGTCTTCCAAGAAAACTTTGTTTGGGTAGTGTTCCCAATCCGGTTGGATTTTTGTCGGGTTCTCAAGCTCGCATCCCGATTGGCGTAGAAATATTGCTGGGAATGTAAACAAGAAAGGTTTTTATGTGGAAAGTTGTATATAACGTTCATAATAACTCTTGATCGTTTCGTTCCAAACCACAGAAATATCAAGCTGCCAGGGGTTTTACGTGAAACTTCGCCAAAAAAAATATTGTTTGCTTTTATCTCCACTCCACGACCTTCTCATATTCTCTCAATTTTTTCCTCCAAAAAGTATATATTTTTTACGATCATGTATCAACCCAAGTGCACGCCGTTTTTGTGCATGCGTGTCAAGATTAGGTGCGTGCGTGTGCGTTCTCCTCAGTATTAGCTCTACTGAAGATGATGATCGAGATGATAAAATATAGAAAGAAAAACATGAATTTCTCGTGGAAAATGTTTCTTTCTGTATCATTAAACAATATTGCATGCATGACATGATACCTCTGCTGGTGCTCAACACTTTAATTTTTTTTACCATCTTCCTTGAGCTCACTCCACCATTTTCCTGGAGAAATGGACAGTTTTACATCAGTCACCGTCGTGATCATGATTGCATACCACTTCAATAAGTAAACATCCAGCTTGATTCCCAGGTTCACACACAAAAAAAAGGAATCAGTTTTTAATGCGAAATGCTAAGCCCTCCATGAGCACTGTATAACGTGAAGAGTAATTTTTGCCCAGAAAATTACACGTTTCATACACATTGTGTGAGAAAAAGGGGCCGATGGAGGGGCACGAAGAAAAAAGTAATTACTACACACCTTTTCGGAACATCAATTTACACAGAGAGCAACCATTTCCCTCTCGGATTGTGTACACACACGAACCACCAAAGACTTCAAACCTATTGAGTTTTGTTAATTACACATATTTAAATTCAATTATGCACCCACATGAGCGCCCAAGATGCAAAAAATGTCAGATGTGAAAAGGATCCAGCATGAAAACTACATTCTTTTTGCTTTGATGCACCACGACGATCAAAAATCAAGGATTCTCGCCATCAGAACACCGTTTCGCTTCCTCATTTATTCAAAACCGCAACTCGGAATCGTTCATCGTTCCGAAGCTCTCAGAATAGTACGTTTCTCTCAAGACATGGATTTTTTTCTTATCAAAACAAAACAAAATTGTTGAATAGAATTTTATAGCCGGAGGTCCATTAAACCCTAATCTTTATCAAGGGAACAAAAGCAAAAGATGATGACAGGACCGTCTCACAAAAAATGCGATAACGGTTGACTTCTCTCTAATGCTGAAAGGAATTCTTACCTCAGCAAATCATCAATTATACCTCCATTTGAGACGGTGCGTATATACCTATAAAAGTGACTGTCAACCGTTAAAACACTCAAGGGGACGGAGCGGAGACCAGGTTTGCACAAAACACGAAATAAATACGGATATACCCACACTACGTACACACACATGACGAATGAGGAGAAAAAGTAACTGAAAACGAGTGGAAAATCCTGGAAGCTGGAGTAACAAAAAAAAAAACTTTTTGCTTTTTTTTCCTATTGGCTTTATTTTGCTTGCTTAGCTTGACAAAGAGGAGACAGTAACAGGATTAAATGGATTCTTTTGTTGTGTAAATGGTGCTCATCCGCTTTCTTCCTTTTCATTTAAGAAGACTTTGCAGGGTTTTTTTCTTTTGTCATTTTGGCTTTTCCCTTCACGCTCCCAGCCTTTCTTTCTTTCACTTGTCTTTGAGCTCATCTTGTCGCATTTCTCAGAGAGGAAACTTTTCTAGTTACTTTTCATACTTTCATTGGTAATTCACGCGAGACGAAGAGTTCACAATGGGATAAAAGAGGAGAAAAAGCCAAGATATGTGGATGGGGAGAACAAGTGGTAATGATATTATATGCATATATGCATATCATTATTTGGTGTAAAAATATCATGAGCTGAGTACACATAAGTTTTTACTCTTAGAGAAAAATGTTTTCCATTTCTTTCTTTCTGTATTTTGTATTCAGTTAAAAGTTTTGAGATGGAATGGAATACAATTTTGCATATGGCCAGAGAGTAAAAAGTTTGTTTTTTTTGGAAAAAGAGTGACTCTGAAATGGCGGAAGTGGTTGATGCTCCGTACTTGACTCGGGGATGAAGTAATCTGAATAAATGAAGGCAAAACGAAAAAGTTATTATTAGCAATGATGATTAAACATGGATGCGTCTCCACGTGCAGAGGTTAGTCCTTAGCCATATAAAAACATGCATTCATGGAGGGAGATACACTGTTCAAGGGCAAGGTCATCATCATGAGATCAGGAGCTAGATGGAGGGGAAAAAACAGTCGCATGTAGTCAAGATCATTATGGTGTGGGATCTATACAAGCTGACATAATGAAGAAAAGTAAGGGAAGGGAAAAGTAAAGGAAAGACAAACAGAAGATGAGGGTTGGATGAGCAGAGCGAGCACACACAAGCAGATTACTATCAAGATTTACCTGAGATAACGAGTTTTTTCCTGGAGTGAAGAAACATGATGGGGGATTTACTCTATAACTATACAATATGGTACGGGGAAATGTTTACTTTGGGCTAAACTTTATTTACTGTCTGCGTCCCTGTTTTGCTTTGCGGTTAGCCTGGCCCAAGAAAAAGTAATTGAGATGCTTAGAAAGAAATTAGGAAGTAGGGAAAATTAGGGGAAAACTAATAACGGAGCTTGGGTGGGATGCATCCTCCGCGCGCTTTCTCGGTTTATTAAGTTGCATATATGCACTTTTACAATTTCAAAGGGTGATCACAAAAGTGCATTATTTTCTGCTTAAACTTGAAAATAAAGAGTTACAGAAAATCAATTAATGGAATCACAGATGTGGTTTCAGATTGAAACACCCTAGGATATCCTTTTGAAACTTGTTTTTTTTATAAGAATGCCTTCAGTATCCTGGTGTTTCGTGTTCGATCTTCTTTGGCTGTCACATCATATGTCACGTTCCTCCACTTCTTGCCATTTCCCGTTGCACGGCTGCTTAAACTTGTGAGGACTCAATAGAAAGTGAGTTCGGTCTCGTGGAAAAATACTCCCAGCTGTCCTTGTCGCGTATATCCTGGAGAAATCCATCTTTATTTGGAAAAACTGGATCGGGGGAGCATCATGCATCTTGCATTCCTGCACTTTTCAATATGAAATACACTATCTTTCTTTTATACACGCTTAACATATAAAATGTTGAACAAGAGGAAGAGTAACTGCATTTCATAGTTTTTTCCTTCTTCCCTCTTCCCTCTTATAATCCCCTGGCAGACGATCCCATCAAAACCCAAACTGGGAGTTGAGAAACCAAGTTGAAGAGTAAAGACTGAAAGGAGAAGGCGGATACCAACAAGGGCCCGGATATCAAATAAAAGAATACATGGATGCACATTCTGGGAAGGATTTTCGCTATAAATATATTAAAACGCGACCAACCCCACACGTTTACCTCTTTGCAGGGTTCAACTTAAGTGATTTTTGTCTTACTGCACTGCACAGTTTACTTCCACCGGAAAGAACCTCATGGTATTTTTCCCTAGATGCAATCCCTCCAACAAAGTTTTTTTTCGGAAAAGATTTTTCTTTTTTAGATTCTAAGTTGCTCCTAATATATAAAAAAAAGTTGGGGGCTTAACAGGAACGTTAACGATTTCGAATGACGGATAGAGCACATCCTCCCAAGTTGGAGTGGAATCTGAGCCCGTATCTTTAGAAAATCTGGAATCAATCTAAACTGACAAGAAGAAGGAAGATTTTATGCTTTGCAATTAAAAATTCATGACATACCCGTCTCCACTGATTACTGCTGAAATGGAAATGTGTAAAAAGGGTTAGACTGGCTGGCTAAGGTATATAACTGAATTCCAACTACCATTAATTTTCTGCCCTTGAGCTGACGCGGAAATTGAGTACTGAATTCTTGATCCTGAATACGTTTACCCACTACTCCAAAGTTGATGTATCTCCTTGGGATATTGTGATCTTGATTTGGGTAATATGGTAGAGTGTTTGGATGCCTCAAGGAGAGGACCATTTTCAAGATGGTTCCTTTCTTAGAAAAAAGACGCACATCTATTCCGACGGGTTTCCCATAATAAAAATTTATTTTTTCTTCGGAGAAAAGCCGCCCACAAACACACAACAATCTGCATCCCCCATACGTACATCTTTTAGTAGAAAGACTATGCGTATAAGGTAATGGGAAAAAATCAAATCCTTAAAAAGCTAAAAGTATATAATGCATAGAGAACGCACTGTTGATCTTGATCTTTGGTTCAGCAAATCCCCCAAGTTTCCCAAGAGGAGGGCAGAAAAAATGCACAATCTTTCGGACTTGAAGCAGCAGGACTAGGATTGCATTACTTTTCCAAAGTTATCCCACACAAAACGAAACCGAAACTTTGGGAAACCATTCCCTAAAAAAACGTCTTCCCTCTTCTAAACTCTCTATGGGGCTCAATATGTTTTGCTCACAATAGACAAGCACATTAAAGGAAAACACTGAAATGCCCTTAAACTTTCCCAAGCTATCTTAAACCTTAAGCCCAAAAGGATCACAGGGAGAGGAAAAAAATGAGAAAAGGGAAACCATGGAGGAAATGCATTGTGAGGGAGGAGGGGAGGAAAAGTTCAGCATTCGACAGTTCAATTCTAATTCCTAGAGATGCGCCATATTTATCCGAGTGGGCTTTTGAAGGAGAAAATAGCAACAAAAAAGTAAATTTGTTGGATGGGAAGCCCTATGCATGAGGCTTTCACTCATTGGCTTCAAAAGTATTTCCGATTTTCCCTTTTTGAGATATACTGCTCACTTGGTATGCATACAAGTGACTTTTATTGCAGTTGGTAAACTATCAACATCACTACTCGACGAGGTGTACGTCTTCCTTCATGGCTGACATTAACACAAGTGTAAAAGCTTGGGAAAAGCGGTAAAAGGAAATATGGGTGGAAAACAGGGCCGGATTACTACTTTCCCATGCATTAGATTGCATTTCGAAATGGTCTTGAAGGTCATAAAATCTGGATGAATTTCCCTCTAGTGGCTTGAGTTTTGAGCTTTGAAAAAACCCACCATTTCCATTCCACTTGGAACATCCGCAGCTTGTCAGGGAATACAGAGGAAAAGAGGCAGGATTGTGTTTTCATCGGGGCTGGTTAACAGATACTTTTTGTGTAAGTAAATATATCAGAGGCCAAGAGTCATTTTGCTAAAAAAAAATTCGCTGCTTCCCGGTTGGTTCACATAGTGTAGCAATACAAATGGATACTTAAGTTAAATATTGCATTGAATGTATCACTGTCTACACGGGATACAATGTGAATGTGAAGCTCTGAGAACTTCTCTCTCAATTTTTACTCCTTCATTTCAAACTTTATTCATTTCAGCCACCGTCTAGGTTGGTTGGGCCAAAACTCTGATGATTTTTTTTGGCTGATGAACTCTGTAGTAAAGGTAGGTACGAATGTTACGATACTAACCACGTTTAGCGAATGCATTTTTGATTTCCCCATTCAAACTCGTGGAGGCTGATGTGGTATTTTAGAAAGGGTATATATCTAGGCGTGTATACAGCATAATTCCCAGAGAGATCTCTAAATGAAGCGCGTGTGTGTGTGGGGTGGGGTGGGGTGGACCAGGCCGGATTTCTATTTTTCAACCCCACTCACTTCCCCAATTGATTTTTATCAACCTCTACTTTTGTTTTCTTGAACAAACCCTTCATCGTGTACACGATTCTTTGAGAAAGTCTTTTTCCTTGTTTTTAGTGCTACACTGAAAGTGTAATATTCCCAGTAAAATATATACCGCAACGCGCTCGCTGACACTTAAGAAAAGCAACCCTTTAGCTCTCACCGTCAGTCAGGGAAAAGTTGAACAAGATGGTTATATCCTCCTTCTATGGCTTTCCCCCTTTCCAAAAAAAACGCCAACGTATTGCGTGCATCATATCCCATAATAGAAAGTAGTTTCTCTGAGCAGCTCAGAAAAGTGGGGATGCATCGGCATTTTTGTGCAGTTCCCTCTTGTTTTTTCCAATCCATCGCATATTGCACAAAAAGCAGAATACAATAACGCTGTTGCTCCGCAAAGATGTCCTTCTGTAGAAATGGTATTCACCGTCTAAACGGAGTAGCGTATGTAGTTATAAGAGGAAAAATAGATAAAAAACTGTGTGATCACCCAGTACCTACGGTTTTCATAAAAAATCCCCTTTGTACCTACCATCTTTATCTTGTTGCCACTATTCCTGCCACCAATACACCGCTACCGCTAGTTTTTCTCCGTTCATGTGGAATTCCTTATTTTATTACGGCTTGTACTTTGGCACATAAAAGAAATTGGTAAGAAAAAAAGCATTGGTAGGGAGGGAGGGAGATGAGCAAAATAGGGGAAAGAGGGGAGAGGGGGTGATACTTTCTTTCCCTCTGAAGATCAGTTTGAGAGGAGATAGGAGATCTGAGCCACTTCAGCATTCAACTTATTACCAAGCACGAAGAAGACGGTCGTTGTGTATTTATAACTGGGATGCGTGTATGTATTTCCATTTCCTTTGCGTTTCTAGGAGTTCTAGGACTGGATGGGCATAAAGAGTGTTGGAATGAGAGCAAGCAGGGGATATGTTCTAAAATGGGAATTGGAATTGTAATAGCCAAAGCCAGCTTTTCCATCCCTCTTTTCCATTTTTCGGAGAAACTATAATGGTTTATGTATTAAGCTTGTACATACCACTACTGATGACCCAAGCTTTCTCCACCGGCGAGGGAGGATGAGTGAGAAAAAGTATATAATGTCTTATAAGGAAAGGAGCGAGGGATGTTGAGCTGCACTGCACACCCTCATCATTATTTCTACGACTGCTCCTCTTCCCTTTATTGCATTGAAGTTGGGCTGCACTTTTTCCCTAAATATCCATCCCAAGATTTCCTCTTTTAACTGGTGTGACGTGCCGGTGCAAGCTCATCGCATCTTGACTAAATTTACTTCTTCGCTTTCTATTTATCTTGGAGACTGACAGATCCACCGTTTGTGGATTCTTCCAAGGAGGGAGAGTTAGTCCATCCCTGGGTTCGTTCCCCGTCCCACTACTCCAATCAACCAAAAAGTTGCCGTGGAGGGGGACTGGGCGAGGCGAAACGTGAAGACGTAAAATTGGTGGTGGTGGTAGCAGAGGTCGGCCTGCCGCTAAAAAGGGAGAAAACCACCAGGGTTGACACATTCTGCACAATATACTACCAAAAGTTTCGTACTGTTTTATGCTCCTCAAGAATTGAATCAAAGATCACGGGAAACCAGTGGGGAACATGGGTTATTTCCCGTACGACAAGAAGATGAAAATACATTTTATTTCTATGAAAAGTCCACTCGATTTCCCCTAAGAAATGAACACAGACAGTGGGATTTTTTGAGGGGATCGCATCCATCCACCCAGTCATACTTATTGTCATGGGCTGCTGCTCACTCACGAAAATGAAAGGAAAGAAAAGACGGGAAATTGTGGATATTTACGTGGCTTTATGCGTATTTATAGTGCATCTCCTTCCTGACAATGAAAACCCTCCATTTTCCCCGGTAATGAATGGGCGGCAGGTTCTCCCGATGGATATTTATGCTTCAAGATTATTACTTCATTTGACCCTTCATGATCTTCAAGTCATGATCACAATGGTGCGCATATTGGTTGTTTATAAATATAGGATATATGGATTTCCGTGATACATGATTGTTTTGATAAGTGCAGCAGGTATAAAGAGAAATCACGCGCTATTTACATCAAGTCGATGAAAGATTTTTTCCCGTGTTTTAGGAAACTATCAACTATCGCATTTTTCATTTTAGCTCACGTTTCCTTTCCGGCTTTTAATAAAATAATGCCTTATAATTATCAAATCACGATCAGATACGGTGTGCGCAATCTGAATTTTTGTACAGGAGGTTTCATGTAAAGTGTGTGCGTGCATGTGCGAGGCAGATACTCATCTTGAAAAAAAAGTTTGGAGTATGCACGAAGGATGGAATGTTGATACGCACATAATTTCTAGTTAAATGACTGATCTCTGGTTTTTGGGGTCACGGAATAATTTTCCGATAGGGAAAAATTGGAAAGAGGAGAGAGAGAGCGAGGAGTTGGGCTCATGAGACACTTTGGCTTTAGAGTGCAGAGGGTGAGCTAACATGATCCATCCATTTGCGAGGCTTACGGAGCTAAATTAGCGTGGAGATTGGCTTTTGTTATGAAGTCAATGGGTATCAAGCAAAAAATGCCAATGTATCTCTGTTCTCCAGCGAGAGACATGGTGTTGACTGGAAATGGCCTCGTGATAATGTATCTCTCTCTGAATATGCTGATAGTTTTATATAACATTCCTTGTTCCGCACAAATAAGTACTTGCATTGTATATGGATGGAGAAGTGTGAAGGGATATTACGTGGTTCGTTCCGGTATTGTAGAGATTTTTTCTATCGTGATATTTGGATACACACTTTTAGCTACTTTACCCCTTTCCACCGCCGTACAGATTGGTGTGGTGGTGTGCGTAGTTGTGTAGTCGAATGAAATCGTGTAATTTGAAGACATTATGATATCACATATTTCCATGCATAGGCCATTAGGAGCGGCGTTATCGACTGAAAATGTCCTGCGGTTGCATGGGTGGCAGGGCATTAGAGCCGCTGCGCTGCCCTTTTTCCACTGTCCTCGTACCACGTCCCAATCCATCTCTAATGTGTGCCGCGACTGGGAAGCCCCAGAGGAACTAAAATAACGCTAGACGAAAACCAAGGAAATATCCTCCAAAAGGGTTGTGTTGTTATTTAAAGATGATGTAATATGCGGTTTTGAGCTCGGTCTAAGTAACTCGCCTATACACTTTTGTAGCCTTAAGGTATTTAGGGTATGTTGAAAAACGAAAAAGTTGTATACATCTTGGCTATACACATATGGGGTTCGTGGTGCTGCTCTGTGAGAGATGTATGGGACTGGGACTGGAGATTAAGCAGGAATGGGCTTGCTTGTCACTCCGAAGCCCATTCAAAGTTGAGCTATTAGAAATCAGATAAAAATGGCAAAGGGTGAATGTCTGGCATGCGTTTAATGTGTGTGTATATGTATGTACGTGCAAGTCGGGGAGAGCAAGAGGAGAGCCCGACATGCATTTTCCTTTCAGTAAGATGCAATGCCAGAGTTAAAAAGAACAAAAAACGAGTAAAATAGGAGAGTCGACAGGAAAGCGCAGTCAATGTAATTGTACATATGTAATGCATTATCTAGGGAGTCAGACACAAAAGGCGAATTTTTCCTTCTAAAGTGCCTTTCCACAATGCACCGGTTCAAGTAAAAACATTCCATGAATTTTAAAATGGGTTGGTAAACGGAATGGGTGATTGCTTGATGAATTACCAGATTCAACTTTAAACAGATTTCATGGGAGGGGGAACGCGCGGGGTCTTGAGAAATAATGGAAGAACAATAAGTGCAATAAAATGAGTTTGGATACATACGATATATACCACACACTAAAGTGCACATCCAAAGTATACGGGGATATATGGGAATGACATTTCAGAAGTTATTATGCGGTACGACAAAATTCGCTGATTAAAATGCGTCCCGAGTGTAACCCCCAATTCCATTATTTCACAAAAGTTACCACAATAATTTCCTGTTTTCTGTCGTGTGATGAATATCTATGCAAAACAAACGCAGCCTTATCTTTACCACTTATCAGCTCTCAGAAAAAAGTGCTCTTTTTTACTGGATGTACCTACCAACCAACAAAGTATTTAGCATGTTTCATGCATTATGCAAAACCCTCTTCGGCTAAAGTAAACAATGAACCTCGTCGTGCAACTAGGAAAAGAGGAACGGCGAAAAAAAGATGACATTTGAAATTGAAAAATTCACTGTGGAAATCATGAGTGACATGTCGGCCACTGTTGTAGAAAGGAATGTACTTAAGATGAAAGCGGAGGAAGACGAATGAGGAAAACCTGAAAAATTACCTTTGACTTTGGTTGGCTATGCGTAAAAATGCATTTTGTTTTTCTCCGAGGTGATGCATATTCCTCGGTTTTTTACGAGCCAAACAACACAATACAATCCCATCGTGTGTCTTGTATCATACATATAAATTGGGTGTAATGTATTACGAAAGGAAAGCTATTGGGATATAGAGGATATGCTCAAAGCTATAAAAATAGAGAAACGCAAAAAAAATTTCCACTGCTCTATTATCAGTTTTTACCTCGGTTTGGTTCCATTTGACTCAAGATTTTTTCTGGGGAAAATACGCGACGTTTTCACTGTTATTGTGTTTCCGCCTCACAATGCAATTTAGACCTGAGGTAGGAATGTGATGTAAATGGAAGATGATCTGGAAGAAGGAGTGCTTTTCAAGAAATAGTTTTGGGTTTTGTTACGAAATGTCATCATGTCTATGTGCATCCCGTTTTTGCTCATACCTTCAGCAAACATATTTTTTCCACAGTAGAATTCAGGTGTCAAAGATGCAGAATAGTGGGATATAGTTTGTCTACAAAGCATCAGAAAGGAAAATATCGTACGGTCGAAAACTTGTGTATTGTGCTCTGCTAGGCAAGATGTTTTTCATTTTCGAGGGGAAACCTGAATGAATGTAACTTCGTTATGCAATTTTCTTTCTTCTGAGCACAGATTTTTATTAGTTTATAGTTCTCCGCCATCCTGGTTTTGAGAGATGGAGAATGCAATACATTTCGGATGATGTTTTATTACCTTTTTTAACTACAAAAAAGAGCTTGTTCAAAAATTCACAAAGGGGATGAATAACCGTGCGTAATAACAACATATATCTTGTGAGCATAGAATATTTTACGGACCCTCGAGGAAGGCGTCTTTGCATATTATGCATTAGCAACTTTTACATATCGGCTGCCTGCAACGGTTCTGACTGAACTTGAAAAGTGGTGAGGACACAACCAATGTTTGGAAACGGCTAAAAGGATTGTGTTTTGGTTAGTTTAGCATTAAGTTGTGAAATGAGCCCATTTTCCACCAGGAAAATGCAAATAGTTTAGCCGTCAAATAGAGCGTCTTTTGAGATGACGATGGTGTTGATGATTTTCGTGACAGATGATTGATGGGCCCATACGATCATTTCATGTCTGTTTATTTTGACTGGATTGCGTTGCAACCGAGAATGCCATCACGTCGTCTCAGAGGCTACACAGGATCTTTTTTATTTGAGTTTGGTGTGTAACTCCAACTCCTAGGAATTCATAATATACCGAGACCATCACATGCGTAATGCGTAGAGGGCCTTTTGTTATAACTTTTCTCACTTATGAGTATCCAGTAGCAGCTCAAGTTATTTTTCAGCAGACAGCTTATTGCTCCTCATTTCAGCACAAACAGGAAAGGAAGCGTTAAAAGCCTTTTAATTAAAGTGCGGCATTTTAAGCATGTGAAACAATGAGATTTTTCTGTAAACAATTGATGGAACCATGAATGAGGTATGAGGTGAGAAAGTTTAGTTCAGAAAAGTTTTTATTTATATTTTTTCAAAAATGGTTCATTACAAAGGGCGTTGTGGTTTACCTCCGCACAATAATCGTTTTCTTGTCATTTAGAGCTTATACGTATAACTGACTGACTCACTTTATTTTTGTCCTTTTCAAACTTGGAGTTTAAATGTGAATTTAAAAGCGTGTCTTGCACCGTTCACGGTTTCTTTTTAAACATTTGCCACGTATACAGCCATGGATATCACACATCACTGTAATAATATACTGGGAATGACATGGCACACTATGACACTGGGTTTTGTGACAAAAGCAACAACATTCTTGAACCCATTTCCCGACTTTTACGAAGTAAGTAGACTTGAATCTCGTGTTCCAAAGGAAATATCTTGTATCTCAGCTTGCACGGCTTATTTGAGCGGATTTTCCGTTCAAGACCTACCCCTTCGAGTTCACTTGTAAGTAAGACGAATAGTTTTTTTTGGCTCTCCGACTGTGAAATAAATACAATGTCCAAAAGAAGTCTTCGTATTTACGCGATATACACGCATGCCTGCATTGATAAAAGTATTAAAGGAGAGAGAGTATAGAGATGGGAGATAAACGACTTTGTGGTCCCTGGAAAAAATAAAAAACAGTCTGGATTGGATTTGAATGGGAGAGTGTATCTCCTTAGTTTTATTTTTTCGGATGATGCTCCATACTGCATTATAGCTCGCGGTCCTCGCTACAAACTTTAAGTTACGCTGTGTGTGTGTACACTGATAAAGCTTGCAGATAGTCTAGAGAGGGGATGAAACGTTGTTTCTTCTCCTCTTATTTTTGGTGCATTCTTAAAGGATTGAGTCTCTTGGGTAAGAGGAAATAATGTTACAAGACAACAAAAAATTCTTATCAAAATGACACATAAAGCTGGTGAGCCCCACCCAGTTGTCCTAGTAGAATATTTCTTGATGATGCCACGATAGGGTCCCTATTACTAGTCATTTTATTGTGGTATCAGTAGAAAAGATTATGATTTTCATGTTGTGTAATAAAATGGTCAACTGAGTGACTCTGGAATTGGGATGGAAAAATCTGGAGTAATCTGGGCTGGTGCTTTTGAACCATTATATCCATTTTGGGTGGGTAAAAAATACCGGGGCACTACTTCCTCAAGAGTGTCGTGCGGTGTCACCACAGCCAAGGGAAAACCTATAGGGTCAACAATTTCTGAAGCACTTGTGTGAAAATAAGCTGTAAGCTTTCCTCGTTTTGCAAACTCATTGGGTACTTAGATTTGGGGTTCTTCTGGGCTGAAACCCTTTATCTCGCAGGATTACTTCGGAGAATTTTCTTGTAATGGTGGGGTTCAACTTTAAAATTTAATAGGCTTCGCTTGAGTCCCTTCCAATTTAAAACATTTCATTTAACCGGTGGGATAAGATGAATACACATGACCTGTAGGTTGAATGATTTAACAGGAATCATTGTTTACGGCACAAACACCTTCGTTATTTCAAATTTGATCCTACGATTGTTGTCCTCAGCTGCCTGAATGGATTTGATATAACTTTTCTTCCTTATGAGGGTATTACACACGGAGTGTTTTAGTGAAATATTTAACCGGTGGGATAAGATGAATACACATGACCTGTAGGTTGAATGATTTAACAGGAATCATTGTTTACGGCACAAACACCTTCGTTATTTCAAATTCGATCCTACGATTGTTGTCCTCAGCTGCCTGAATGGATTTGATATGACTTTTCTTCCTTATGAGGGTATTACACGCGGAGTGTTTTAGTGAAATATTTCAATGGGATGTAAAATCAGCTTGAAACAACTTGTGGATCCTGTAAATTACATCAATTGTGCTAGTAAATTCCTAAGGACTTGTTATTTCGAGACAGATGGACATCTTTCAATATTGCATCAAGTGGCTGTTGAAGCATATTATATGCTTTTATCCTTATGGACATATACATTATGTGTTTTTTGTTATAAAACAAGGAACTTTTCCACTTGAGGGCACCTATGATGATTATGACGGGCTGACTGTTGCCGATGATAGCTCACAAATTTTCCCATTTTATGAGCTGATCCAACTAAAGCTGACTCCTTGTCTGAAATAATCAGGCCAAAAAGTTGAAGCATTTTGGGTTTTCAAGAGGCGTCAAAAGTGGGTGTATCCTGTTCCATCATCATCAGATCGGACAGGATCAGTTTTTACAATTTATTATCTCTTCTGTTTTCGGTATCTTTTCTTGCAGCGTGAAAAAGGTTGGATCACTTATTCCTTTCACAGATCCAATTCTTATAATCTCTAAAGAATTGGAAGTGTACCTGCTTTGGGTATTAAATGCAGAAACCCAAATTTCGGACGAGGTGCATCCATCTATAATGACTTGCTGTGGATTGAATGAAATGAACGGCTGAGAACAATGCGCTTTCGCCCTGTTCTCGCATTTGGCTCTGATAATACGAATTACAGTATGTTGCCTGCGGATATACGAAGCTGCCAAATGATTTTTTTACTCTAATCATGGTGCTCATCTTCAATAAATAAAATACCCAACTAGGGATCCTATTCTTAAAAATGGCCACCGAAATTGCCTTTAAGATGCAAACTCTCTCACTCTCATGAGCTCATTGTAAGCTGCACTAAGGATAAGAAGATATTGAGAAATGGGACCCTACCAATTTAGGGGTACCTATACATACATACAAGTAATGAAATTAAATCCAGACTATTTTCTCAACTCTGTATGTATCGGTTTGGTAAAATATGCCACGAACACTGAAACAATCCAGATCCAGTAATTCACTCTTTTTTATTATTTTATCCGTGGCATGGCAAGCTCATCCTTTTCCAAGAGGAACATCCATTCCAGTTTTAAACACTCGAAATATATTACTTGAGAGTAAAAAGAGGAGCGATGAAACTTCCCAAGATTTTCTACTCGGGGATCACAAGCTGCACGACAACATAAAAAGGAAATAGGCATGAAAGATGTTGCAGGCTTGGCGTGCTATGTGGTGATACACTAGGATATAAGGAACTCACAAACGGTTGGAAAAGTGTTATGTCTCATTTGCATTCAGAGAGTGCACATTCCCTGGCAACTCTCATCATCACACGGAGAGCAAGAATGTAGCAAGCGAAGCAAGTTCAAGTCATGCATTCAACTTTCGAGACTGTGATCATGGTTATGGCGGTATGCACAGCCTGCAAGGCAGAAGAAGAAAGGATGAAAAAGTGCAATGGATGAACCAAAACCCGTCCAGGTTTTCCCATGAAGAAAAACCTCGAGCCCTAGTAGACAGTTCGTGGCGATGCGATGCTGGTGATCAGTTCCAGAAGAGGAACATAATGGATGTAAGAGGAAAATCATCAGCGGCAACCGGCAACACTGAATTGAATTCAGTTCATCTTATTTACATATTTTTCCGTTCAGAATAGAAAGTAGATGGAAAAGTTGGCTGGAGCAGACTGCTGACAATATTGTTATGTACGGTCTATGAAGAAAACTCCCGTTTGGAGGAAACACTGTTGCTTTTTATTCTCCATCTTGGTCTTGATTGCTCTTCCCATTATCACAGATGCATCACATCGCGGTTTTCCTCTCGCCTTTTATTAGATGGAACACTGGAACACTGCTATCAATTTAGTGCTCAGATGCAGGGCCACTGATTTTTGGCACCTTTGCCGGAATTATAATGGCCTGTGGCTTAATATGCGTGAAGCGAAGAAATGTGCGTTGCAGTATACATAATTGTTTTTGCGGAGACCGTAAAAGAAAAAGGAAATATATATTGGAGGCTGATCAAACAGGACATGAAAAAGAGAGGAAGAAAAAGGAGGCATTACGGCATGAAATGAAATGCAGCTCACCCACCAACCACCGCACCACCAGCACCACACCAAGTTGGCTTTAGCATTTCACGCATAAACAGCGTTCGACAGTGACGTAAAATGAGATGTGGTGTGATATAAATGGAAAGACAATAGAAGAAAACCTTTTAGTACATATGTGCTGAGAAAATGCGCTTCCAGTTCCAAATTCGGTTATGGCCCATTAACAATTTCCACATGGAAAATGTGAATACATTGTTTATTGTTTCCCTTGAGCGTGGTTGTGGCTCAACTTATTGCATACACCACACAGTAGTGTAGTAGTAGTAGCATTTGTTGTTTGTTGTTCAATTTCGTAAGTCATAAAGTACCTAAAAACTATCCACGCAATGACACTGAAGAGGATGCCTGCCTTGTTGTGTATCATATTCGCCTTTACTTTAAAGCGAAAACGACAAAAACTCACGTCATTACGAATTTCTTCCAGAAATGATTTCACATATAATGTAAATATTAAAAACAATAAAAAATTACAATCCTTAATGTACCTTAAAAATTATGCTTATTGCTCGCTTGTGACAAGATACCACCAACTCCAGTTCCATTCCACTTTTAAAGGAAGTTACATACAAAAAAACCATCTTGATCAGGCAGCAGCACGCTCCCTCTGCCTTATCCACTTGCATTATCATCATCAGTCGGCAACCAGTTAACTAGCCACCTCTTCCATTTTTATAACGGTTCTCTAGTCACATTTTCTACACTCCTTGCGCGTCGGCCACTTACATAGTCAAATAGTGGTGACAGAGGAGACGTGACTGGAGCTTGGTGCTATCGTCATTTGAAACTAGCCAAGCCGGCAAGTGATCAGAATATTAAATACCCTTTGTGTTTTGTAACGTCGCAGCTCAGCGCACTTTTAGTCACTGGTGAATCTTTCGAGGCGGCGGGTGGGTGCAATAAAATAATTTTAATGTATGAAGTTCGTCGCTTCAGTGTAAAGAAAAAAAGGCGTACGCCTTTCCTTTGTGGCGTGTTGCGTGTCTTGTGTCCGTAGTATTCAGTTTTCGGAGTAATGTGCACAATATATCACAACATCCGCCTTTTCGATAAGATTCAAGATGCAATCTGATACGGAGGTCGTTACACGTGGACAAGGAGAAGAAAAGCTAAACGTAAAATCTATTAGCTATTACCTTGATCACTTCTTGTGTTTGCTAAAACAAAACGTTCGATGACCTACGCGTAATTACTTCAAGTATTGGGTATTATTAAACATTATTGTTAAATTGTTAAAGACTAAGCAGTAAATGATTTCTCATTGCCAATTAAGTATTACTGAATTTAGACGCCTGTCTACTGTCTATAGTGCCCAGCTTCGTGCGTCATATGCTTCCAGATAGCCGAGTCTTTTGGAAACTAGAAAGCAAAAAGTGATTTTCGGTTTGCGGAGTTATATATTCACTTGCATAATGCCTGAGGGAGTAGAGTAGAACACGCTAATTTGTTTTAGGGGTAGTTTTGTTCCTTAAAAAGAATAGGGGTAATATCATGTCGTTAATCAAAATTGCTTCCAGATGGAGGCGATTTAATTGACTCACTCCGTTTATCTAACGTATGGTACTGTTGTAACTGTTGTTACACTCATGGTAAAGCCAAGGGTGATAATGGCAGGGGAAGAACCTCCATTTCAGAATCGTAGCGCCGCCCTGAGTCAACGTCAAGAGGACTACGCTTGTACAGGCTTCGAAGAAGTATTTTGTAAACCAAGCTGTAGTCCTCCTGCAAGAACCGTATGTATTAATTTGGTACGTTTTATACTGAAATTGCCTTAAAACGAGCAAAAACGAGGTAGTCTGTTTTCGGAGAGGATTGCAATTAAGAAACTCGTTTACCTTAAAAGGTAACGAGGTAATGAGGCATGTCGGTTAGACGTTAAATTATAAAGGCATCATTTCATGGACATGGTTGTAATTTGCCAAAGTCGCTATTGCTAAACAAGTTGAAAACGACCGTCGTCGTCATGCTCAGGGTTAAAGTGTTTTCGAGCTAGCAACTTCAAATGCAATCACTCCAATTAAATCCTACACACACGACGCTACTTTTTCAATAAATAATCTCCAATCAGAAACTGCTTTGAAATTGCCCCTAGCAGTTTTTCCTAAAGCACCACAAGCATTTAAACCGATTGACTATATGTGTTTTATTTTTTTTATATTACAGGTCAATTCCGGTCACCGAGAATCACGGAGCATCCGAAAGACGTTCTCGTCAAGAAGAATGAGCCCACAACACTTAATTGCAAAGCTGAGGGCAAGCCCGAGCCAAATCATTGAGTGGTACAAGGATGGCGAACTGCTCAACAACAGTCCGGGTAATGATGGTCGACGAATATTCCTTCCGGGCGGGGATCTCTTCTTCCTAAGCGTTTCAGATGGGAAGAAAGAGTCCGACAGTGGGACGTACTGGTGCATTGCACGCAATCAAATTGGCAGCATCCGAAGCAGAAACGCGTCACTGGTGGTTGGAGGTGAGTAAACTTTATGAAATTTTATTTGATATACTTACTTACTGCTTGAATGAATACTTCATATCCCTGGGAAAAATGAAACTTTCTATTCCATCCATTCCCTTTCCCCAGAGTTCAAATGGCCGTGACCGGTATATGCTTAGGTTCCAATGTGAAATTACCTTTCTTACACCAAAAAGGAAAACGCTCTTGACATGTCTGAACTTGAATTTGGAGAAGGTATATATATATCTCCACCAGATATAGTGCACGTGAAGCAGGGGAAAATTTTCTTTTTTTTTCTAGTATGCATTAGTTATGTAATAGGATAAGGTAACTTATGAGGATACCTTATGAACTGTTACTGCCACAATATTCTTGGAGCACGCTAACGGTCTAGGATGTAGTCACAAGCTCACACACTTTTAGTTTCACTTTCATTGCATTTTCTTCCATCCCATTACCCCTAATCTCTGAGGGGACTAGGATATCATACCACCAGAACTGTACTCTCAAACCTATGGAACGGGAGAGTCAAAGAGTAATAATAGTAATAGCGGAGTTGTCGAGCAGAGTCTAGGTGGAAACACCAGAAAAGTGTATAACCGGGTAGGAGGAAAAGTAAGCAAAGTAAGCGAGCCATGCATAAGATGGTGGTGGTTCGACTGAATGAAAGAAACCTAGGTACCTCAGTTTTTCGTACAACTTTCCCCTAAAATCCCTCCACCGTCGTGTGGACATGGTGCGAACATGTAGAGGAAGGTAAATATTTTCTGTTTCTCTCCGAAAAAAGTATATCATGCATCTGGCTAAACATTTTCTTAACACTAGCCTACCAACTCATGCACACAGCTGCCCGGAGGAAAAGAAGAGATATTAATGTTTTAGAAGAAAGTATGGTATATACACTGGATAGGCATACTTTTGGAAATAGCATTCATTCGTAGGAGGGAAAAATCATCATTCGTATTATACTAAAAATCCCCTTCAGGGATTTCACTTCACTCACTGTATTACCTTTCCGTCGGCTTCCCTTCGGCAAACTTTTTTCCGACAGAATGTGAGATTAAACAAGGAAAAACTGAGGTACTTTTATTGACTTCTTGATGGGGAGCTGGATTAAACGGATTAAAAACAGGAAATTCTTAGCATCCTTAAGTCACGATTATCGGTGAAATCATGTTATTTCGTTCGACTTATTACGCTTATTATTAGAAGAAAGCTTCTTCTTGTCTGCTTATTAAATAATTCTGACGACTGCACAACAGACTCGATTGACTTGCCACTTATCATATGCCAAGTTAATAAAAGTATGTTCAAATAAAATTTGGCTGTGCTTATGATTTCGTGTTTTCAAACAACAGATATTTAATTGGTATGTACTTTCTAACTAGAAAGGAGGAAGAACGTTAATTGAAACAATATCCAGCTCATTGAGGTGGTTCTGATGAGAATTTTAGAACCTTTTGATCCAAGCAAAGCTGCCGCGAAATTCTATATCGCTACTAGTCCGGCTTTTGTACTACCTAAGTTTGAAATTGTAGACGACGTAATTTAAAATTTTCACTCATGGCGTGAAACATTGTGATCAGATGTAACTATTAATTACTTGGGACGTCACACCAGAACCTTAAACCATGCAATTATTATTTTTTGAGGAGTGGACTAAAGCTTTCCGAACCATCAACATCAATGGTAACATTTTTCTGTCCTTTTCACCAATGTCGCAAAGACAGTTGGTCTACAATGTACATAGCGCACCAACAACATATCCTGAACAGCTTCCATTTATATTATCACGGAAACTGACAGGATTTTCTACCCTTCCCTCTCATTTCCAATTCATTGGTCTGCAATGTACATAGCGCACCAACAACATATCCTGAACAGCTTCCATTTATATTATCACGGAAACTGACAGGATTTTCTACCCTTCCCTCTCATTTCCAATTCCCGAGTTATACCCTATTCTATTGTTTCTCCCCTTCTGTTTTCCTTCTCATCAGACCATGAGGAGCAATTAGAGACTTCACTCTTGTCAGAGCTGTTTGGTTTCAACGTGTGATGTGCTCTGGAAATTACACGCCATAAATCAAGGGCAGTGCTAATGAGCTAAGTGTATTTCCTGAACGTGCGGTATTAGGTAGGAAATAGGAAATGCACTTTTCATAGTGCAGTATACTCCATGCACAAATTTCAAAGTTTGACTTTCGTTTTGTTAATGCATCTGCATCAGTCAGTGTCGATACAGTTGCACCCGGTCACTGACAAAATTTTGGAAGGCGACACAAGGTTCTCTCAACATCTTGACGTTAAAACACGTTGAAGCATGCACACAAGTTTATTTCCAGCATGAAATAAAAAATTGAAAACTCCTTCCAAATTCGGCATTGTCCTGCTGATGTGAGTGAACCTATTTATTGCTTGTGCAACTTGGTGCCGCTGACCCTCTTTCATCAACAAATGTGCAGCACACTTCCGGGGTTTTCCATTTTTATCAATAAACTTCTATGTGAAACGAGCACAATAGTTTCATTTTCTTAAAAGTCATGTTCTCGCAGACAATGGTCTCATTCAATACGCAGCAAACCTCCGGGTTGAAGTTGGAACTGAAAATGAATCTGAATTGCATGCAGCTGTTTCTCATCCATTTTACCAGTGTGTAGATCCAACGTTTTTGTACTGTTCAATACATATCCAGTAGTAATAGCAATATGTAGGGAGGCGAAGCACTTTAAAGAGCATGTCAGTTCTACTTGAACCTTCGATTCATCAACGTATTACTTTCAAAAGGATTCTTCCGACGTAACAATGCACCGACGACAGAATATGAGGCTATTTTTCCATGTCCGATTCCTGATTGAACCTTTTTTCTGCTGTGTTTTGTGCGAGCGAGTCGTGTAAAAGTGGTACTGCATTCCATGCACATGTGGATGATGTACAAGTCTGAACACTTGAACTGGTCATTCAAGTGTTACTTTTGAAAAAAGCATTTTCCGTTTCTGTAATATTGCTTTACGAGCACTTTTAACGCATTCTTCTATCCCCTTTTGGACCTTTGGATAGTTGAAGGGTCGATCAATATGTCGTTGAACGAGTCAACATAATATCTTACAAAAACAATTTCCCATTTCAGATTACTCCCGTCTGCACTTTTACTTTTGTTTTTGTAAGCCCTGAAAGGACGCATATCTGGAGGGAATGTTTGTTGGAAGTTATTTTGTTAAAAGTCCAAACTACTTAAGAAAATTTGTCCATGTAGCGTGTTGAGTAAATACTTGGTTGTACACAAAATCCCACACTTTTATCTTCACGTAGTCACCACTGCTCCTCCAGTGTGTCAACACATTTTGAGATACAACTAGATCTGGCTGGCTATACGCTCTAGCTTGGTACGGTATAATTTTTAAAATAACATCTGGGAGGAAACATTCATAATCCTGCTGACAAGACTGTAAACGATGTACGATTACATTCCCGAAAGCCTGGCCAGTCTTCCTGTGCATTTACAGAATTTCAACAAAATATGTATATTCTGGCTGACTTACGGAAAAAAGTTGATGTAACGCGTACCTCCGTAATTCTCCTTTGTCAGAAACTTGCATTCATTATATAAATGAGTATTTCTAAGCCAATACTGCGCAAGACTATACTACATACAATGAAAAAACTTCAATTGAAATCGGGAATTAAACCCCGTGTCCCGTGGTGGACTTATGAAACCATTTCAAGAGCAATTTGGTTTTTACGAACAGGTATGATTATAACAAGTTGCAAAATGAATTCAGGTATCATACAACGCACACACTACGCATACTACTGGAATACACTACTGCTGCGTTGGGAGAACAGACAAAAGATAAAAAAAATTGTCTTTTGCTTCTCAAACACTTTCTGTTCAGTTTTTTCAGCAAATGTTTGTCTTTGCTGCTTTCCTTTTCCTGCTACTTCCCCTTTTCATTCAATTCGCCACAGCTGCTCCAAGTCTTCTTTCAACCAGGCAGAGAATGAAGAAGCTAGTTGTGCGGTACATGAACTAGTACGAATGCCATTATGTAATGTTATTGCAATCTGCAGCGCAACCCGAGCCGAGCGCAGATATTATTATTAAAGTTTGGATCGTAAAGAAGCAGTGAAATTTTTTATGCACGAGAAGTTGACAAGGGAGAAAAGCACACAAGCCTCAAGCTGGGCTGAAACTACATCGAAGAAGTGAAGCCAATTCCATTTTTATTCAATATTATCATGAAAAACCCCTTGTCTTGTCTTCCTTGACTTTCCTATTTTTCCTTGTTCGCGTTTCACTTGACTTGCAAGAACTTTTCCTTCTTCATACTCACATATTACTTCTCTTCCAAGAAAAATTTATAGAGTCTTCCCGTCCCGCACTAGTTTTACTGCGAGATAGAATACAAAGCGGAAGCTGATAGCGTGTGTGTTTTAAGTATCATATTTCACATGTGTAATCAATATTCCGGCTATGCCTATATATGTATCTGTAGTGTATGCATATAATTCATCATCAAATATTCGGAAAGTTATGTTTAGGTTTTGAGAACAAACGTTTGCCCATTTCATCTTGGGAGAAGTTTGCCAACAGTCCTCCCACTCTTTTCACTCTTGTAATAATAATACCAAGAGTGGATGTAGTTTTGCATGTCATTGCCACCACTAAAAGTTCCATTAACACTGATGGAGGTCGTCGGGTGGTTGCTGGTATGTAGGCTTCTCGCTTTTCATGTCTTGAGTTAGTGTCACTGCTTGTGCGTTGGTGTCAGTACAAAAGGGAGTGAGACGTAACCGGATATTCAAATTGATTAGAAAGGTGTATATATATAAATATATATGTATCATGTGCTGTCAGTTCTGTGGGGGAGACAAAGGAAAGAAGTTTCATAAAAATAGTTACTCAAAATAATAACGTGTGTCCAACAGGAATTCCTTTTCACTGTTTGTTAACTCAATCAAACTAAAAACAAATGCAATGTTCATAAATGCTCGCGAATAAATGTAATTTGACAAATAAATGGAATGTTCTGCTCCGTATTCCATAAAACAAAGTGGCCTTTACAAAGCAGTTTCATCAGAGCAAAATACATTTCATGTTAACGGGGGGAAATGTGGTTCGTGATTACTCTAATTATAGCTCACTTTTTCCATAGATTTTCCAGGAAAATAATGCAAATCCGTGCAACGTATTAATCAAAATACGCCCAAAAGCGTTTTTCATCGGATTTATACTTATAACAGGAAAATGTTTGGTTTTGCTTATAAGTATTTATAGTACGATTACAGTAGACGCATCCTTCTTGGTGTTGGTATACTGCAACTGTCCTAAAGTTCGCCATAATTTCGTATGAAGCCAACACACATAATCTATTTGTTTGTGTGTGGTATGATATTATTTCCAGGATTTCACTACTTTCCCCCGGCATAAAACACAATTATGAAATGTCACAAACTCGCTGCAAGAGAAGGAGAGCATGAAGAATGGGTAGTAGTGGTAGTAGAACTGGGAAATAGATCACGAAACAAAGGGAGAGACGGAGAGGACGAGTAAATGCAATATAAATGAATGCAGCCGAGAATGCAATGAATAAACAGACTGTTTGCTCTCCTCCCTGAACTGAATACGTTTTCCCTGGATCAGACAGAGTTTCCTATTATTCTGGGAAAAGAATGGAGAAAAGAGGTTTGTGATTTGGGTGCTTCCGTTTCTTGTTTCGGGATGATTGTATATAACTATAGCGGAGATGCTTTGTGTAGACAGGGCAATGCATGCCTAACAGAGTCCCTCCTTTGTGACAAACTTTCACTCGTACGGGATCCTATTGTTGCCTCCAAAATTTCAGCGCTATACCAACTGGCTTGAGAATAGTATTGTTATAATAGTGTGGCGTGGTGGGTTTTAGTGATACAGATTAATTTTGTGTCTGAGAGAAGATGAGAATTCAAAGATGTCTGAATGAGTAATGAATGCATTAATGAATTAGTAGAGAAAGAGATGGATTGCTTACCAGTTTTCACAAACTTGGTTCTCTCCCATGCCACACGATTATGACGACAAAATGTGTGGATAGAAGGAGGAGGAAAGAAAATTAGTATGCATTGCACTTGGCAAGTTTTATTTTGGGAGAGATTTCCCAATTTGAGAATAGGTATACAGGCAAACCCGCCGTTTTTAGTTGGCATTTCGTAATAAGTTTTCGCTTTCCTTTTGTTAGACGTTCGTTCAGTTCAATAGCTATGTGCAGCAAATAAAGCTTATAATATTCTAGCCGTAGTCATTTCCTTCCTATACGCTCCTTTTCTTGTAGTTTACAAGAATATTTATTCTCATTTCGATTTTCATTCTCGTGTTCAACAAGCTTCCCGTTGGTTTCGAAAAGTGTGCCTGCTCTATTTATTTGCCCATAGACTCTAGCTCAACTTGCAAACATTTTTGGCAAAAGGGAAAAACATCATTTTTCCATTCCACGTGCACTCCTAAATTCCCACTAATATCTTACATTATAAAAACAAGATTCTCCTCTTTGCCTGGAAGTGCAAAAAAGTTATGAGAAGTTTAACCTCGTCGGCTGCATCCTTATAGTAAGAATTTAGGACGATGACCAACAGGGAAACATGTTTAATGATTCATTACGCAAACCTCAACACTGTCAAGGTGTGTGGTTCTATAGGTTTTGGGACGAGGAGGAACGTGTAAATAAGTTGGGGAAATGGCTGTTATTGAAAGAGAGAGAGAGAGAGAGAGGTAGACAGACTCTTTCAAACAACTCATCAAGTGGTTGACTTACTTGACTTCTGTTAATTGAAGGGAAAACATCCACATAACTCCGTTCTCTAAAACTTGCTAATGGTTGTGGTGAGACGGAGTTGAAGATTTTAAGTGCCAATTAACAAAGATCCTCCATGATAAAAGCTTTGAGTCGAATAAACACACCAACGGAGGTATCCCTTTGGCATCATAATATCCTCCTGATCTGAAAAGCATCAGGATTTGGTGTGCAGATTTTAGGTGGTACACGGTACACTCAAATCCTAGTCCGCTTTTTCGTACCCGTGTCACTTCAAAAAAGAGTAAATGCACGCATCCCCATTAACCATGGGTAGAATAGGTGATACACCAAGTATAAATACTTGTCAGATAAACAGCTTTCTGTATATAAATTCGTAATCCGTATGCCATGTTCTCAACGTCAGTAATTTCCGAAGGTATACCATCCAATGGAGACGCTGTTGTAAACCCCCAAGTAAAGCGTAGTTGTATTGCTCTGTCAACCTTTCTTCCTCCACCTAATACAGTCGTCGTAGAAGATTAATGAGACGGAGGAAAATGAGAGAGGGTCTTGCTTCCTCGTCTCGGGAAAAAAACTGTCAGCCAGAAGGGAATTATTGATCCGGTAACCTGATCACTTTCCCTTTTTTTCTTGTTGTCCAGCTTAGCTTTTTTTCCTTTTGCTGATGAAGACATGGTGCAGGTCTCCCAAGAAGTGAACAAATCCAATACACAACACACGCATATGTTACCCTTATTGGATCTCGGTGGCAGTGACTCGTGGGATTACGACAAATACACAATCAATATGCCATACCCATATCACCGTCCTATCTGGTAATGGGTGTGTTTGTACTTCGAATTGTATTACTAATTATGGAACACAAAAATGGACAAACGGCCTTTCCCTCGTGTCATATATCGTTCACGTTGTTTACAACAACGTTGCGTTACACAGTCGTCCCTAATACACCAATATTGTATAATTGTGTAGTCATTTAAGCTTCAATACTTTTATGGGTCACTTGTCTCCGTCGACCCGGTCCAAATTTGTAGTATAAGCTACAAGCTTTCATAACATATCGTTCACTATTTCAAAATATGCATTTGCGTTACAAAGTACTTCTACACACTTGTACACAACATCACGCGGATTCATAATCAATGAGAAGATATTCCACTTTTGTGAATATTTGGTAGTCTGGCAAAATTCTATTTTCCGTTAATAAACAAAAGTGGAAATAACAGAAGATACACATGCAAACTTTTGTAGTAGGTAACGTGCGTTGTGCGTTCGCTCGCACAGTTTGTTATTGTTTCATGAAACATTTAGGACACTGGCAGGTTACTCCGCTGCCTGCCTGGTATATTGACTTCATTTGTTTATATAACATAGATACATTTTGTATATACACATAAACACAGGCAATTACGCACAGATGCCAATGTAGGATATTGAGACATATTTAACACTGCAGGCATCATTAGAAGCCTGACTGAAATATATCTCGGCAGCATGCTCCCTTTTGAAGAGGGATTTTCCTTTATTCACGGAAAAGTTTCTGGATGTATGGAGCCGTTGCCGTTGCGAGCACGGCTTTATCATCAACTTACTATTTCCAAAGGGCATCTATAAATGATCATCGTTTCCTTTCTTGGTGTGTGTGTGTTGCCGCTTCTACACTCTAAAAAACTTAACCTGGTACTCGCCGCATATCTCGCCGCCTGGTAACTTGTATATATATGAAACGGTTTTTTCGCTCCCAGCTCCGTTCGTCGTTCGTTTCAGTCTATAAATTTCTTTCTGGCGTGTCTGCTGGAGTCTCTGGATTAGGTAGAAAATGAGAAGAGTCAAAGGTCCGGAATTTCCCAGGAGCATTGACGAATAAGGAGAAAATTCATAACACCACTGAACCACCGCGGAAAAACGTGGAGGGAGCAGACCAAAAAAAACTTTGCTCTTCGGTCGGTTGGTTGAATGAAATGTGTACATATATATATTTTGTGTGAGGTTTACGTACCTGCCCCTGCCTGCAACTGCAACTAATGCTGTACGTACGGGACTCCCGTGGAAAATGGACAGAACTCTGAAGGAAAGTTAATAATGTCTGTGAAAATGATACGGGATGTTATAGATGGATAGATAGGCAGATGCCTGGATTCCCGGGTGGAGAGAAATGAAACAGTGATTAGCCTTCAAGAGTTTACCTGTTTCGGCCTCTTTTATTCCTTAACACGGTTAGCACCATACGGCCCTCTTAAAATAACGTGGTTTGTTATGTGATGTGCGTAATGCGTGCATTATACTCGTTCCCTCCCTGTGTGGAAGTAATGTATATTTTCGTAGCTAAAGTAAATCCGGATTAGAGCAATGTTTTGTTAATCGGGAAGAGGTATGATAGGTGTTTTATGCTTATAGTACACATATCATCCGTTTTATGAACTGTCAGCCCTCCTTATAAAGCTTTTACTGCTCCTTTTTGCCGAAATAGTGTAATAACCTGTCGGAAAATGAAAACGGGGAATTGTCTAGACGGCAATGAAAATGAAGACAGTTTTGAGGACGATGGGATTTATTTCAGGTGCTCAAATTCCCTCCGCCTTTCTAAATAATGGAGAGGAGCATATCTCAACTGAATAGATTTCGTTTCGAGCTATTCACTTTATGTGCTGTAGCTGTCGTGTCTTTGTCCGATGGCTGACGTGAGGTTTTGGGCTGACGACACTCTCCGAACAACATGGTATGCATTTCAAAAAATAATCAATTTTTAATCTTTTACTGTAGGCGGAATGAAAACTCTATGCTTTTAATCCAAATTGTGAAAATATCTGAAACAGGAAATGAATTAATTTTTTTCTAAATTTATGTTGTTAATAAACACACACGGCATGCGCGATGTGGTCCGAATAATATAACGCCTAAAGAAAAAAACCCTTACTTTTATGACTCAGCTCAAAGATTTGAGCCAACGAAACAGCAAATATTTTACAGCAATTAGTTTTACGACTTTTTATATTTTATTGGCTGCAGTTACCACACAGTCTGCAGTTATCACATATAATTAGTATTGCATGTGTTCGGGCAGCACACAACTGCAGCTATAAACAGTTTGGTGTATCGCCCCGATATGACTCGGCAAGTAATTTCCTCTATTAACTACGACATGTGCAGGGGGCAATAAATTTCAATGTTGCAGTTCCAGCTTGTCATCACATTAAAATTAAAACCACTCAATAGGAAAAACTCTAGTACTTCCTCATAATGTTTCTAATTTTCTATTATTGCAGCTATAGCTTTGAGGGGTCACACAAGGTGAAAAGTTTATATGGAGCTTCAAGGGGTATTACCCCAAGATTTGATTGAATTTAGTCGCGAGATTGCTATTTTTGGCTGATAGCTTACACACTGCTGCCCCTCCTAATTCATTTGTTTATAATTATCTCTGCAATTCGATATTTTCGTAGTCTCCTAAGCGTGTCGCCAGCATTTATGCGGTCTTTGTGCATGAATATATGTACCTATGAAAAAAGTGACTCGCGTGGATAATCGGAATTGGATATTTATTGAAACATCATTATGCAAAATACATTATTGGTCATGTCAGAAAATGCATTGCATTTGCATCTCCTCTCCCCGAGATTCATTCGTCTTCCTTTATTAAAAAGGACTGACGAATGTTAAATTTTTTAGTGGCTCATTATTAACAACGGATCGCGCCGTATCTGACAAAATCATTCCCTGCAGGGGAGCATTTACTATGCGTATATTTCATTGGATTCCCTCCTTGAGGCAACATGCAACATGGGTTTGAAGAAGTTGGTGAATATTTTATTTCAGAGACACGCAGCCACTCACTTATACACTCACTCACGCACATGTACAATTTTTCAACTCGTGGTTTAACACGGGTAAAAATGGGACTTGAAGAAGAAGAATGCATCATGCGTAAAGCTGACTGAATCAGGGTTTGGGTGTAGGGAAATGGTAAGCGTATATCGTATAGCTTCTCGACGCTCAAAGTAATGAAGAATTTTGAAGAGACATGGCACACCAGAATGATACGCATATTAAAAAAGATTTGTGCAAATATCTGCATTCAGGCATTCCATTTAACTTGGTAAACTTGCCAACTCGCGTTGAACATCATTGACAAAGAGCAAACACAAGTGCGTACTCTTCATGTAATCTCTTGGGCATTAAATTGCGTATGCGTTTTTCATCTCAAATATCTAAATGCAGAGACGTTCGAGTGCAATGTCTCCTTAAAGATTTAACTCTTTGAAACCTCTTACAAGAAAGATGATGACGCGTCATGCCTCCTTGTAGTTGCCCATACTGATCATGGCATTTCAAATGGAGAATCCTATTAAGACTTTTATGCTCATTAATTGTGATTGAAACTTTTTTTTCTCTTTCTTCTCCCACAGCCTGGAGAGACTCTCTCTCTCTCTCTCTCTCTCTTTGGAGACATGGTTTAACTGGCTTGTTTGCTGTCTGAAAAGATATCAGCTTTAAGTATCTATATTTTGCGGGGAGGAAAAAATTTTCTGGTTATTGCAGCTCTCGCATTGCTCTTGAAATGACATGATTGCACAGCTGACGGCATCATGATGACGGTGATGATGATGATTACCATNATGATGACGGTGATGATGATGATTACCATGCAGATTTACGGTGAAGTTGGCTCAGTGAATGTGTGAGAGTGGAGCCACCAAAGCTTCCGTAAATTATATGCGTACGAGATTTTGATCATTTTCTTCAGTTGCTTTCATCCATGTGAATATTAGCAGAGATGATATATTGAGATGCGTTTCACGAACTCCTTGAAACTGGGAACTGTACCTATAATATTCCCATTTATGAGGAACTTATACTTCTTCGAGGAGATAGAATCAAGTCATGGAAAAATTATTCAGATTCAGACATCTCACAACTTTGCGTTTTGGTCTTCATCAAAATCAGGATTTGAAGATGCTCATGCGTGTAAATGCGACTCATGTTATCTATTCCTTTGCACCAGAACCTGGGAAGACGCCGATGAAAGAGAGAGCACATGGAAAAAAATTAAGCATGCATAAATTTATTACTTTATTCATCACCTTCCGTGATTCCCCACGGCTTTTATATTGGCATATATGCAATGATTTTTTTCCTCTACAATTTCATGGACATTTTCTCAACGCGTATGCGTACCACACCACCACACTCCAAAAACTCTACATTGAAATCATCGTCTTGCTCACTATCAGCGTGTATAATCATGCCGCGCTTTGGACACGACAAGGCTATCATGCATATTATTAATAGTAATAACACTAACACTAACATTTTCCTCTACTTACCATTCATCCATCTATCTGTCCACAAGGCATGGTTCCATTGTCATTCCTTGACTTCCAGGTGAGCTCTGTGATAGTCGGGTATTTTGAAGAAAAAAAGAAGAAGAATCCTAGAATTGCTGATGGTTGTCAGACTGATTGGACAGTTTACATGGAGTAGCCTTAGTGAAACGCGCATTGTGTGCACTGGCAAGCTGATATATTTCTTCCGGAACTTTCATGTCTTGATTTTCAAGCTCTTGGTTTTTGCATAAGCTAATACGGACGGTAGAAAATGAAAAAATGTGCATTTGAATAGGAATAGCAGCATGTTCCTTTGTGATTTTCACAAATCCTGGGAAAAGGCAATGTGATACTACATTAAAATTCAGAGGAACAAGAGTTAATTGTCTCCATTTCCAAAAAAGTAGTATAGGTATATATATATGCTCCCTTTGTCAAATGGGATGTAGCAAAGGGAAGCACAGAATTGAGTTTTCCTAGGAGAAGGATTTAGACAGGGTTGGACTTTTGATGACATTTTTTGTTTCATGAGACGAAATTCGAGTTGATGTAGTACTGGCTTGGGTGGAGGGCTTTGTAACGTTCATATAAGGTTTTTTTGGTTGATGTGATGATGGAAAATGAGAAATATGCTTATGGGCCCAGTTCCATATGAATTCAACACAGAGATCAAGTGACAAAATGAATTATTACAGAAATCTTGTCGGAGATAGCCATACCCTATACCTTAAAGAGCTAAGGGAAGTATGGACACGCTGTCCCATTCTGTGGGTGACATCCGTATTATTACGTTCTTTACTGGTCTTCCGTTTCCTTATTCGTTATATGCACTCACATTGAGGAACTAATGATGACACTTATATTTTTCCCCGGTCCCCACGCAGCACACCAGCAACCGCACAAGACACCACCAGGTTCATTCATCCTGTCATCTTGTCATTCCCTTCAGATGATGATGACTGTTGACCATATAAAGCTTTATCATATTATGTCAGCAGCCTGGAGAGCTCCGTGCTATGTGTCTCCCTCGCTCTACCTTTAGCATACAATGCATTTGCTTGACATTTAGTGATTACTCCACTCGCACTGCCATCATCATTTGTATTATATCTGGTTACAAAAGTTACCATTTATGAATCATTATTGAATTTTTACTACGAGATATGTCCGGTATGACCATAAGAATGCTCGTTTCTGTCTGGCTTTGTGAATTATGTTGACTAAATTATAGCTAAGAAGAGGTGATACTATCAGGTTTTTGTTAACCGGTGGAGAACGTTTAGTTGGAAGAAGATATGATTTAGGGATGAGAAAACTGAGTTTTAAATTCCTTTATCCACATTCAGCGAACCGTTCAAAGAACCAGCAGCGTACCATTTATTTGACCATTAGCTTGAGAGCGCTAGAGATGTTCCGGACTGGCTGGAGGAGGTTAATATGGGTCGGAGATAAGGTGTGTGGTGCACGCTCAAGTTGTACTGCAATAAAGACATGATGCACCTCAAGTTGTCATAAAGAAGTTGATGGCTTAGAAAATTTAAATAAATGAGTGATGAAACAGAATGGACCCATGCTGACCCGTCTCTCCATGGGTAGTTGGTAGTTGCTCAGGATGTTGTTTCCTTCCATCATGGTGGATACCTCAAAAAGATGTGTGCTTTAGACATTAGTATCCCTTCAGGTAACTAATCTTCAATATTGATTAATCATTAAATCTGAAGGTTTTTTTTACACGGAAAGCACTTTAAGGTTTAGAAGGATAAAGGGACCAGAATTACATTTGTATAATTTTTCATATATTTTATCGTGGTGAAATCGTGAATTTAATGTTGGAACGGAAGGCACTATTGTGGTATCTCGTACTTTAAAAATGTGCAGTGAAGTTCGTTTTATTCATCATTCACAAGTTTTTGTTATTCATCTCTTGTACGAGTTGTAAGTCAAAAAAGTTGCACTGATGCTCCCAAGAGTATCAACATTGAAATACATCCAGGCATCAGTCCAGAATTTCTGAAATTGTGTTCAAGCAAAATAGTTGCACTTACGGTTATTGTTGAGTATGGACAAGAAAACGTGAAAGAATTTGTACTACGCAGCCTGGAAAGGAATAAGAGCCGGAATGCAACGCAATGCTGTTAAATACCAATATGTAGTTTAAGAGGATTGAGGAATGGATATAATAATAATAATAATAATAAAACGTTAAATATAAAAACATTTCGATACTAAACCCTGGTAAATAAAGCACAAAATTAACTCGTTTTACGAAAGCTCATTTAAGAATTATGGAATGTGCGTACAGTGTTCAATGAGTTTATGTGGCAGTTGTGCGTGGTTTGTTATTATGTACTATTTAAAGAATTCGTAAGTAAACCCAGGTTAGGTATGCGTGCAGCAGACAGCTTTTTAGTGTATACGACGTTCGTAAAAGGATATATAGGTTTGCTTTCAACGCTATTTCCTCTTCCCTTTTTTACTCCTTCTTCGGTCGGTAACTGTTCCTTTTATTTACTCATAGTTTTGTTAATGGCAAAATGACTGAAACTCATAGAGTTGAAGATAAAACTGTGTGTACATAACATACATCTACGTGGTGTATTTTAAGTTAAGTGTATATATATATATCCTAGCCTATCCTGTGCATTAGCGTTTTCTTTTTCTTGTGATGATGTTGATGGTGGTAATGGTATTATGAACAGAAAATGAATGGCTGTTCGAGCAAGTTCAACCTTTCAACGAGATCATTCAC
The DNA here is from genome assembly GCA_036850665.1 of Dicranocentrus wangi. Classification (NCBI taxonomy): domain Eukaryota; kingdom Metazoa; phylum Arthropoda; class Collembola; order Entomobryomorpha; family Entomobryidae; genus Dicranocentrus; species Dicranocentrus wangi. The sequence continues at coordinate 41,635 of JAANSN010000529.1, forward strand.
TTCCAATCGAATTTGTTTTGGGAGGCATTTCTGGAGTTTCTTGTGGGAAATGGTTTGGCTGTGGCTTGAAATGTCCACAAGTGAAAAATTATTACCAGTTTTAGTCATAATCGCCCCACACTTACACAAGATGCTATTTTATGGGAAAAGATTATGAACATTGGTGTTTACTTAAAGTACACAACTCGTCTTCGTGGGGGATAGGGAACAAGTATGGAGTGTACATAATAACTTCATAAACTCAATTAGAAAAACGAGAACTAGAAGGACAGTTGTCATTTAAAGTTTCAGTATGAGCTCGTCGAAGTACGTTTTCTTTTTTAGAAATGGCTTGTACTGTTTTGCACACAGGTAGATAAATTGAACGCCCGGGCCTTTATGATTCTAAATTCAAATATCTTTAGTTAGAAACCGGGGGGTTGATAAGCCAAAAGTATACAAGTAGGCGGGTGAAATTCATTTACTTGATTTCCTTGTGTAATAAATTTTTTATTGTCTCCTGTGACTCACTAACAAACAAAAGGATCGCAAAGCAAAGACATGACATCGGCTATTCCTTGGTTGGGTTGGGTTGAGTACCTATCCAAAATGTGAAACACGATTGCACATCCCGGGATGTGCAAAGAATAAGCCAATAAAATTAGCTGTATTTTTTCAGGTTAAATCGTATCTCAAGTTTTACTACAAACTTTTACACATTCTTTGTGCTTCCGTATTCCAATGCGTACATCAAAATTTGAGTTTGGTCTCTGTATCCATCAACCACTGCACTTAACCTCGCTCGTATTCCCGTTTACCCTCGTCACTTTATAGGTTGAAAGTTTGTCGTTTTTTATGTTGCCAGAAACCGATGACATTTTCTTCCACCAAGCAAAATACCTTATTCTTCTATTTTTTTTTCGCAAAACACAAAGTTTGGGGGAAGAAACGATGTCGTCAACTTCAACCTTTCATTTACTACCGCCCGGATTTGAAATACGTTTTAGTTTAAAACTGACAGAATGATTGTATGCGACACGAGGATAGGAGAAAACAAGGTTGAAGACAGGCTTATGCCAAGTTACGGTTGAACAACGGGTTCATAAAAAAAAGTTATGTTCTTGTTATATTATATTTTAATGCAGCCTTCAATTGGGAATTTGGGCATATTATTATTCTGTTTAGAATATATAGAATATACATAGGTACACGCATATTTATATGTAGGCAGTTTCCTTCGCGCTCTCTACAGGAAACCACGTTTTAAAATTACCCTTTTGTTTTCTTTCCCCGTCAAGTTTGTAAAGTATAGTCAAACCACTGGTATATAACATAGAATACTTTATTATTAGGCTGAACGAACTTTATTTTTTTACGATTTTTCCGCAAAATGAAATTGGTACGGAAATGGTAAGATTGCGTAGTTTTTTTTAAACAAGGCAAAATATACTTGCTCAAGTATTTTAGCTCAAGTGGTTTGGACCATATGACTACGGATCTAGTTGCACACGTAAAATGATCTGATTGATGGCCAGTGCAATGATTTTGTATGATTGAAATGCAATGAATGACAAACGAGGGATTTGGGGCGAAACAAATGGTCACATCGAATAGTTGTTCTATTGGTTTCGCTTAATCTCATCTGAGCAGCTCACATTTCGTATTCAATATTTTCATAAAATAGAAGAGAAAAAATGCTTTTATCATTTACCTAAACATTTTGTTTGTAAGAGCCTAGCGAACTTGATCCGTGTGTAACCCTATTGGATTACGATTTATCTGGTGAAGTATTTTCGTTTTTTTTCACATTTAATGCGCAGTAGTAGTGCTAGTGCTACCCTTTGTAAAACAAACTTTTTGGTGAGGTGACGCAAAGCCTGTAATTTTTTATGCAAACTGAGCCCATTGATTACACTTACGAGCCTTTGCCCTTGTGTCGCCGTCGACTATTTTTATAACCGGCTTGTTGTATTGATCCTGATCTCTGGCTGCACTTCAATCTAACCTAACGGTTTCACAGTGCGGAGAAGGGCACGAGCTGTGTATCAACCGCTGACGTGCTATCATCCATGCAGTGATATAGATAAGGGTCCGTGTTTCGTACAGCAGCAGGAACCCTTGTAATTCATTGGTAGTGGGGTGAAGCTTCCCCTTTGTCGGAAATTCTCTGCTCTTGGTAGGAGATCCCTGAAAATTCCAGGTGTTTTTTATCATCGTGCTCCGCAGCCCTAACTAACCCGAGCTGTATCACAGATGGAGAGGCAGGCCATATGTAAGTACAGTACGCAGTGTAAACGTGCCCGGCTGTTGCGAGTTAGCAATATGTTATATTTGTATTAGTTAGTATGCCATCCCTGTGCCTCTGCCTCCACTCTTTTAGTGACAAGTATTATTCATTCTGTGTGATCTCGTAATTTGGTGTGGTAAAGGTAAAAATAGTTTTTTTTACAAAATAGAATTACGTTTGAAAATGAATGATGAGTTATCAAGTAGGGAACAGAAGTGGATGATTTCATGCCACGAGATGATTATTAGCTTCACACATAATATATTTGAGAAATCGCATTGAATCGGGTTAAATTGGAAGTCCATGAAAGATGATTCACGGGGTGTTTAGGAACCTTCCCCTATCCTGGTGGCGTGGTGTGGTGGAAATGTCAGTCATGTTACGTTTTCAACTACAAAGTTTCTGCAGCACGAATGGTGAACAAACAATACAAACTTTTTTGTTTTCGGGTTATCCAGAGAAAAGTTGAAAAGACCCACATATGCAATGTCTTCTTAAGATTAGTTTAGCAGAATGTAATATGCACTTAGAATACAGAATGAGGTCAAGATCAGACAAAGAAGAAATGCTCATATTGCAATTGCTTACTCCACGCGAGAGCCAACGCTTACCTGCAAATTTGCATTCTTTTCGTTCCACGCTCGGGTACACACATGTCTCAGATGATTATGGAAAAGGTTGAACAAAGACCGCGTTTCCAAAAGGTAGGAAATTAGTTTGAAATGGAATCTATAATATAATAGTTGAATGGGGCATAAGTTAATATATGGGGAAAGTTTGGAATGAATTAAGGTCAACAAGGTACATTTTGTGTTTAACCACTTCACACACACATGTTTGAGGTGAACGAGGTCAGACTTCTAACCGCCCCACAAAACATCCTGTATAGTTTTCAATGTAATCAGAGTACACGACGCGATGAATGACTTTTCGCAATGAATGTTAAGCAGGGAAGAATGACGAGTTCGGCAAACCACTAGCGTACACATCACGTTGCACACAGTAAGCAAGTGTAAACATCCGAGAAATAAAAATCTCCCCCGTGTGTAAGCTCAAGTTGCTTGACTGGTGAAAAATTGCAGTTGAATTCGGAATTAATTTGGCTAATTATGATTCTTTCCGAGAAACAAGCCAGCCGGATGGAACGTTAGTGAAAAGGTCTATCCCACCAGGAATTAATGTTGTATAATTGGTCCCACGTAAAAAAATAGGGCTCGTAAAGGTGGATATATAGGTATTAGGTAAACATATACCCGTTTCTAGAAATATACCTACCCAAAGAGTCTTAAGTTTGAAAGCTTTTACTTTCGCTAAACCTTGCTTCGCATACTTGAAACTTTTCCCCCGTCATACTTCACTCTTGAAAAGAGTTGTTTCATGGAAAAAAGCAACGTTCGTCCATCTGCTCCCACATGGAGTACGAGCACCACTTCTAGAATCGGAGTTCACTACAAAAAAAAAACCACGACACGTACGTGGAAAATATTGAATTAGAGTGGAGCACGTAATACGGCACACTGGTGAATTACGACTTGTACAGCTCTTTTGTGCCATTCAACTTAATTGCTGTAATTTTCTTCTCGAAGGTAATACGAGATCAGGTGTGAGCCTACGCTTGGATCCCGAAAACATTTTTCAGAGTGGATTAGTACATGCATAATGTATACCTTCTATTTGATCTCGTATAAAACTACCAATACCTATGTTATGCCTTTCCCAAAAGTAGGGTGTATTGTGTGACAAGTAGACAACTCTTGATAGTTGTATCTCTAGATTTTTTTAAAGTTTGAGTAGATAATGACAATTGAAACCCTTTTCAATTGTTGTTCCGAGAGTGGGTCGCTGTTGGGTTTAATTCACTGGAGTACTTGAAGAGTGAGTATGAGATCAAAAAAATACTTTTATCAACTGTTACGCTTCTCTAATATATAAAGTTTACTACCTAAAAGCATTTTTAAAAGTGTCTGCATCACCCACTTCCAATTACTGGGTTGGCGTATGTTTACTACATGTATACTACCCACGTTGTGCTTGTGTGTGTGTGGGTTTTAAACGGAACACTAGTTAAAATTGTAGAAGCCCCACATTGCTGGCCTCGTTCCAAGGACAGATAGCTGGAAAAGTGTGTGGCAGTAGTGGCGCATGATGTTTTATAAATTGCTTATTATATCATCCATATAAATTAAAAGGGAAAGGATATCACTTTTTTCCCGTTCCTCCTTTTTCACTTCACAGAATTAATCAACAACACATGCAATGGATCATGAATCTGTCATAATTGCGCGAACAGTTGTGAGTTTAGATGTTTCAGATGATATGTCACTGCCTCAACTTGACTAGACGCTACAACTTAAACAACTTGTGTTTTTATATGAGCTGCTGCAGAGGAGATAAGAATGTTTTCACAGTTTGACCTGTGGAAAATATTTGATACATGCAGGGTTCTAGGTGGGCATGATGCATTAAAAGCTAGATAGACGTGCATAAGAACTCGCTCACCAGTTTTCCCGTTCAAATCCTGCATATAATACCACCTCGTTCCGCATTCTCCTCATTACAAGTTTTGACATGTTGTGTTCAATTCAAGGAGTAAAAAGATTGTAAAGTGTGATAAATGTCGTAATGTCTGTCAGATGAAATTTATCTTGATTTTCGTCGTATTATTCCGATTTTGAAAGTAAGAATGTGTGCTTAGCTCGGAATAATTGCTCTTTGAGCTTTGAAAACTCTCCCCCTTTCCATCCCGATTTTTACGTGAGTTATAACGAGCCCTACATAGTTTTTTTTTTGTTTTGATGTGTTACAGTGATCAAGGATGATTTCCGGGTGCTGCCACTAAGTACCAAGGTGCTGGTGGGCGAAACTGCCATGTTCAAGTGCCAACCACCCAGGGGAACACCGGAGCCACAAGTTTTATGGCAGAAAAATGGTCAAACTTTGGACACTCGACTGGCAAGGTATATATACTATGAAGTGCTATAATGAACGAAAGTAGACTTCTTTTCTCCTGTAATAGTACATTATTCTTCATCTCTCTTCCAACTTTTTTTTATTCACTTGCGTAATGTATATACATATATTCTTTGAGGTATGAGCACGAAACAGTAAGTTTTGTATTTGATATACTGCCAAGGAGAAGTAGCTACCTTGCCTTGGTTAGAGAGAGAAGAAATCTCACATAGCCTCAACTAATTCCATTGCTAGCCATTAAGCTAACTTCTGTCAATTACTTCAACAAGAGTTGAGAATTCCCTTTCCAATAAGGATGCCAAACTCTGGAGCAGCTTTCACAAATCTCGGAGTGAACAGGTTATATACGACTTTCATATAAGATGTTACTTTATTACCGAAATCAATGGGATGAGGAAACCAGTGAAGCACAATAAAAATGAGTCGTAAAAGTTTAGTCATGCGGAAGAGGAGTACCATGTGAAAAGGTGAAGACGTTTGATATAAGTACAGGCCATTATTACCGATGGAAGTACATAAGATGAGGTGGAATGTACGTTATGGATGATTCCCTGTTGTTGGTTTTTTTATCCATCTTGGTAATGGTCATTTGGAAGAAATAGCAACTTGGAGGATTTAATGAGGTGTAGTTATATAACTAACCTGGGTGTTTTTTGTTGGTAACTGAGCGCTGCATAAGTAAGTAAATATGAAACCTGCTGTAACTTCAAGTTTGTCCGTTCAGTTGCTTTCATTTTTCTTTTAAATTAAGTATTATGCGTTTCGATTCGACCTAGGTTATTTTTGGAATATGGTGCTAACGGGTTATTTTTCTTTTTCAGTGGGCGTCTGTCAACAGTTGAAGGAGGCAACCTCGTGATCAAGGATGTCCGTTCATCGGATGCTGGAAGATATACGTGCGTTGCAATTAATATAGCTGGCCAACGAATTTCTCCTGACGTGGTCCTCACTGTTCATCGTAAGTTTTTATTAATCTCGTGCAATACATGGTATAAGAACTGTACTTTTTGAGAATCCATTTGTATTAATTTGTCACAGCAATTACTTCTCGAAATTAATTGAGACAGAAAGAAAGTAAATCCCTACTCTCATTAATTAAGACTCATTACATGCATGTGGGGTAGCAAGCGCAAAGAAACAAAGGGTCCTGTGGAGAAACATGAGCATCAACCACTACTACTGTAGCACTCACACACATCTTTAATGAGCCCATCACACATGTTCGCTACTGCACTCTTATGAATGCAGCAATGCGTGCCATTTGAAAAGCATCTGGTGAAGAGCACAAAGGCAATCATAGAATCTTGAAAAAGTTGAGTCATTCTTGGTTACGCACTCGTAATTGTAAAAGGGTTTTTCCTCCTAGAAAACTATGAGCTTATTCAAAAATTCAAACTAGCTAAAATACATTATACATATTGGCATATAAAGAAGCTTTTCATAAAAATGAAACATAGCATCCACTTAAACCCTCCGTCAAAATGAAGGTTTCCATTCTTTCACATTATCGAAACACTTTTTTTCATCAAGTGATGACAGGATGTCATACGGAGTATGGCGTTATGACTAATGGGAATGCAGCTCGACGTGGTAGTATTGCAGTGACATCCTGAATGATTGCATACATGCACACATACATACAAAAAATGTGAACATAAAGATCATCCATGACATCCTCTATTGCTGAAGCCAACTTTTCAAAAATCAGCACAGAGTTAGACTTCACTAGACTACGAGTATGCAGCCGACTTGTGATGAGTCTCACTTTCAACGAGCATCCTTCTGCTACAACGTATAAAAGAGCACTTATGAAATTGACATCGTGGCGCATCATGAAAGTTTTATACAAAATTTAGTACATGCTTGCTCGGTTGGGAATTTCAATGAGGAAAGTTCATCATAACCATTGTGTACATTAGAGTAGCTCATTATTGCAGTTTATAAGGATATTCTTAATGTACCCTAGTGCTAGCGGCTACATATATACTTATCTGTTTATATTCTCGCGTTATATTCAAAAGTCTAATGCAGTAAGCACTTATGAAATTGACATCGTGGCGCATCATGAAAGTTTTATACAAATTTAGTACATGCTTGCTCGGTTGGGAATTTCAATGAGGAAAGTTCATCATAACCATTGTGCACATTAGAGTAGCTCATTATTGCAGTGACAAGGATATTCTTAATGTCCCCTAGTGCTAGCGGCTACATATATACTTATCTGTTTATATATCGCGTTATATACAAAAGTCTAATGCAGTTTGTAGTATGCGTACGCCCAATGAATGGCATTTCAATTTCCAGTCCTTGAGTTTCCACCAGCCCATTAAATGGTAGCCGTCAAGCGGAAGAATTCAGCTGGGTCATTTCTTTCCCGTATTCGATAATGGTTAGAACAGAACTCGTTCGTTATGCATACAAACTTCACTTTTCGCATGACACAAACATAACCAGAACAGGGAATATATTTACTCTCATACATTCATCGAAATATATGTATATATGGCACAAAGGCAATAAAGCTAACTTTTTGTTTGACATCGCCAAACTATAGGATTTTTATAGGAGATAATATTCATGCTACATTTTCAATCCCAACAATATGCTCACGACTTTAGCTTTGACTTTTTCCCGATTGAATGACACATTTTTATATGGCCTCGTAACAAGTCTCAATATGCCTTTGGCTCTGCGAAAAACTGTGTACTTAGCGAGACCGGAGACTATCGTGGTAGAGGCACACAATAGGAATGTGCAAACATAACACATTCCCATTCATACCCTTGGCCTGGGTCTAGGTCTAGCGTAATGTCATCGGGAATGGAGGAAATTTTGTGTAAGTTTTCAATGAAACGTTTTCAAAAAAAAAGTTTTGTACTTAGGAAACTCGGCAGTTTATCCTTATGGCATATGTGTGTATCTGGATAATATTTATGTGCATACGCATGGGTCTATTACGCAGTGGGCAATTCTCAAGTATAGTTATGACATCTTTAAGGACGCCACAGTGCCCGGTTAACGACTCTCCTCGGCCGTCCCCTGACGTAACTGTTTCGATGGGACAACTTTTGAATCTTTATGTGCGCTGATTTGAAATCATGGATATTTTCCCCATCTCACATTGTGTATTCTTTCCTTTTTTTCCCTCTCAATTTGCTATAGAAAAACCGTACTTCAGCCAGGAGCCCGAAGACTCGGTGGTTCTTGTTGGAGACACAGCCTCGTTTCAGTGTGAAGTTAGGGGGATGCCACAGCCGGAAGTGAGTTGGTATCGACAAGATACTAATATGCCTGCCGGGAGGACAGAGGCGATCGATGGGGGACTGAGAATAAGAGATGCCAGATTGGAAGATGAAGGGTTGTACTTTTGCCAAGCAAATAATGAGCTTGGCTCGGTCCGTGCTGCAGCGCGTCTTTCGGTCCATTGTAAGTTTTCTAAATCAAAAAATTGAATTTATTGACATGCTAGTCATTCACTACTCTCTATCAGTGTCCGCTTCCTAACATAGCAGTGTCAACTTGAGTAAATCTATCTCATAGGTTCAGTGGCTCAGTGCAGTGCAGTGAGACACTGGAGTTGCTGAGTAATCAGGATAGGTATAATTGTCCAATTGGGTTGGGACTGCGAGCAAAATCTTCGTTTCAGTTTTAATCGTATACACATGCAAGCAAGCTTTACCTGTAATTATCGCATCGGGACGGAATACAGGAAGGCAATAAATAATGAAGTAATGTTTTGGCCACAATGTGTTGCGCCATAAAAACGATTATACTCACCCATCCTTCCTCCACAATCTACCTTGTTCTATCCCATGTGTTCCACCTAAAACCAATCCTTTGCCAACTCTTGCATATCACACAGTGGGACATCGCACGACGGCTGACGACCCCTTAATGAATGCTCATGTAATTAGCAACATTTTAGGAAGAATAAGACTTCACCTTCCCCATTAATCATGTGTAATACCAAGATAATGAAGGAAATTTATACTTTCGCTCCGCGCCACGCACCTTAAAAAAACTATTGGATAGGATTGTTTTGTTTATACATATAAACCGACATAGAGCTTTTGCTCTGCCAGGAAAAACCGCAATATGTGAGCAAAGGAGGAAAACGAGGAAAGACATGATGAAGTGATAAAAGGATGAATGAAGTGACTCTGGAGATAACCCGTCTCCTGTCTGCTCCTTAGTTAGCTCACCTAAAGAAAATTCAGAGATAATGTTAATACTCGTGTATGCGCATGTTGTTCAACTCCTTCTCAGATACACAAACCCAAGTTTTCAATGTATAGTGCGCTGCACTCCTTTGCTCGTACATCAGGGTATATCACAAAAAAGGGTCGTATTCACTATCTCTCTATTCGTCTGCCCGTTTTCATGAATGGGCTTTAAACAACTCTTTAAGGAGGAAAAAGATTTTTCATAGAACTTTTAAGTGTTTTCAAACTCTGCGGTGGGTTTCTCATTGCTCGCTCGGGTGGTTAAGCTTCTTTTCGAGAAAGGGAAATAATCATTTCAAAAGTTGACGATGTAGGTACGCTAGGAAATGTCTTGTGTGTTCCTTTTTAAAAAACTCTGCTTCAATTTTACAAAAGTCCGAAAGCATCTTTGTGAAATGCATACATCTCTGTGCACATCTGTCTACTATTCATTTGACCAGCTATTAATAACAAAATGACAATGGAAACATTAAAATGTCGTGGAAAGTGGAGAGAGCATTCAAGTTTAAGGTTTCACTCGAAACTGGCATGGCACGACAAACTGCTCAAGAAAACGTGAAGACAAGACAAGTGAGTGGCAATTGTCACAGTTCATGAGCGCACAAGTACATCTCAATGAGATTCCGGGAGAGGTGTACGTGACAATCATAAAATTTTGTGTGTTTGTCTGAAAAATCATCTGTCTCTCTCGACGCGAGTTGTACCTCCTCCAATTGCATATACCTATATATACCTACCTATTTTACCTATTTCAAATGAATTCAACATTTCCGCTTACACAGATTGTTTACCAATGCTCCAAGCAGTTTGTAAAATGGTACAACAATCTGAGGCAACCACGCCGTTAGATGCTGCTCCAATTTTGCATTGCACAAATGTGTGGGGTGTACTTCGTGATAGGCAGGGATGTCACCGCCTCATGCTCATGCTCGGAAACCTTCCACAGCCAGCAGTTTCCACAAATATTTGTAAAAGTCAAGCACTTTAAATCCACGAAATGAGGAGACGACTATGGCAAAACTGTATGTCATTTTGTGATGAAACGGTACAATGTGCAAAGAATTTTTTTTTACTTTTATTCAATTATCCTGAGTGAACACCCATGTTCCCACTCTCGTAATGCATGACTTTGTCTCATTTTTTCTTTCATAATCATTACCCAAACACTTTGCAGTTGCAAAAAAAGTTAATAAAATTAGCTTTAAGTGTACCGTACCGTATTTATCTAGGTAGGTGGATATATTAACTTAAAACTCATTTTTTTACTCTGCCTACGCACACATGGCGGCGCACCTAGAGTAAAAGCGTTAAAATGTTATTCTCTAAAATACAAACCCGACTAGGTATATAACTTCTCCCTTCTACCGCACCCAACATTCCAAACTGTATGAAATTCTTGACATCTTATTTCCTCAAAATGTAAAATACGAGACAAGGTAAACATGCAAAAAGTGTTTTACGAGTGCCAATTATATTACTCAGTCCATTTGTGCCAGGTTATTGGTTTCATTAGGGAAACGCAAAGTGGAGGTTTATGCATAATATTCAGACCATCATCATCATCATCATCATATTAACACGCGGAGCATTATTAAAAATTATCACGAAAGTGTGTATAGGCACCATAAGGGTTTTTTTGTCTTGAAAAGAGGATGTGCTAACGGCTGACAGATAGGAGCTATCTCTTAAAAACTTATCGGATTTTACCAAAAACATCCGGTTTTCCTGTTAGCAAAAAGGCCTTTTGCTTTCGCATGGCATGTGGTTTTGTTAATAGCTCGTGAAATGAGGTTTTCCACGTGCTTTTTGCAATACGCGAGTGGATACGACACGATTTTTCGCTATGTGAGAAAGGGTTCTTATCAGATACCCTTTGATACTTTGTTCACGGCTCGAAATTGAGTTTATTCAATACGGAACTGGAGATAAAGGAGCAGAACGGATGTGTCAAAATAAACTCGTTTGCGCATTCTGTAATTCCTATAAACCCGGCTCCTCAAATGTATTCAAATTGCCCTAGCCAGAAATATTCACTTTTTTTCTGGATTACCAGGAAATATTCAATGTAGCATATGGAGTTAGGATCGACCCGATAAAGTAATAATGTTGGAATATATTTTGGATACGCATAATAATCATCCAGTTTAATCGGTAATTTATAAATATAAAAAAGTTTAGCGTTGTTTGGTGATATATGACGAAAAATAGTTCCAACAATAATGCAATGTCACCAGAAAATGTAGCAATTTCCTAGATGCGAGTGTACATATTTATCTTATGTGTGATTTTTAAATGTCATTCCACATTAGATATTCTTTTGATGTCCATTAACTTGCCGCTTGCCAGAGTTTTGCAGGCGCTGGCACGTGCATCGACGTTTGTATGCGCCAAGCGCATCTTCATTTCTAAGATGTGAAACACGAAAAGGATGGTTTATGTGGAGTTCAGTATTGAAAGAAAGCATGACTTCCAGTAGTGTATAAAAAAGACGAAATCACGCATCAGAACAGTTATCTTTATCACTATCTCAGCAACTCAGAGAGAGAGAGAGAGAGAGGACAATGCGTGAAAAGAAGGCGACGATGTTGGAAGCTATATATAAAAAAAACTAATTCCAAATGATTTAGATACGTTATCCCTTTCCCAAAATAAAAAAAGCTCCCAGACGATTTTTTATGCAGATGTGTTTTCTCCGCCGAAATAGTCAATTTAAATGCGTACCGGAGTGTATAGAGTGTAGTGCTGACACAACATGGAAATAAAATCAAGACTATACATCCCTCACAATTTTTATTCTCTTTTTCTCTTCCCCTCTTTCATTACAGCCCGACCGAAATTTATCGTTCGGCCCAGAGACGTGCGAATAGGTTTGAATGGAGTGGCGAAATTCGAGTGCAGTGCCAATGGGAATCCAGTGCCGACCGTGTTTTGGAGGAAAGAAGGCAGCCAAGAAATCTTCCTTCCGTCTTCTACTCACGGCCGCTTACATGTGACTCCAGAGGGAATACTTCGTATTCAAGGAGTGAAAAAGGATGACTCTGGTATTTACGTATGCTCCGCGGTGAGCGGGGCCGGGGCGAGGGATACAATAGCACGTTTAGAAGTCACCTCACAGGACCAACTCCCTCCTCCAATTATCCAGTTCGGCCCGGTAAATCAAACACTTCCTCTTACCAGCTTGGCCACGATACCGTGCGAGGTCAACGGCACTCCAAAACCGACAATCAAATGGTTTAAGGATGGCATCGAACTGACCCCTTCCGATGGACCTCATCCTGGATCTGGGGATACGATCAATGCCCCTGGAAGCATTAGTCCTGCTGATACCAGCAAAACTCAGAGAGTCCTCATTTCCGCCAATGGAACTCTACAAATCAGTGGTAAGTCTTGACCATGGCATCTAGCAAGACGACTAGTGTCATATCAGGAAACCCTAAACTTGCTAAATAGCCACAGACACATAAAGTCAACATAATAATCATGATGATAATGTGAGCAGTGAATTATTGAAAAATGGGTGTAGAGCTGGGGAAAAAGTTAGAAAAGTAATGCACCCATTTATCCACCGAGATGATCATAATATGCTTCAAACCCTATGAAATCTGGGATACTGAACCCACGGCCCATTATTTTGCTGAACGAATGGAGATGGGGAAACGGCAAATGGCATGGGTGGTATCCTTTCTGGACGTCTTACACTGGTTTACTACCCGACAATGGGCTTTATACTTGAAAGCGCACATTTTCCCTGGCTATTTACTATTACTATTATTAGCTTTTCAATTCGCAGTTTTTTTTTGCATTCAGCTAATGCCATTGTATATCCCCTTTTTTGTAGAGATGGGAGGAGAGTAAATAAAAACTTGATCCAACTAAGGGCGCCCTATGTCGTTTAATAATATGGAACTGGCATTTTGCGTGCCCTGCCGCTGTACAACGGCTCTTGGCTTGGTATTTTCTTGATTATAACTCGTGTACAGTTATTTCCAATACAAGGAACAGCAGAATGTCCCTACTTTTCGCATCCCAGAATTGCCAATTTTTCCAGTTATTCGCCGTGATATTACTACTTTCTATTTTATTCTGATTCAATATATCCTTTGGAGTAGAAAGTGGTATAAGTAAGTAAACTATCCCAGAGGATATTTTGATGGTTGCGTGTGTGCCTCCTCATGTGTATGAAATGATGGGGTCGGAGGGGGAAAATGCGAAGAGCTATATAGCATATATAGCCTCTGGATTTGACTCGCTTATTTTTCTTTTCTCTTTAGATTTTATGCGACTTCATTTCTCTTCTTACGAGTTTTACTTTTGTCCTGAGTCTGCACGAATAAGCTGTGTTTTGGGGAATGGGACGAAGTAGTTTTTCTTATATTATCCGAGGAAAAAAATCCTATCTGAATCGTGCTCAAAATGCGAGATATCTTTCAACTCGCCAATTTGACTGCCTGCCCTTAAGTTTTCCCCATATTTACGCACAACGTAGTGCACTTTTCCACTTGTACTGTTGCTGTTTTCCGTTGAATAGGAGGAGGTGGAGATCCAGAGGAAAAAAGAAAGGTCCCATCTCCATCCTATATCGTTCCGGTTCGCTCTATGTAATAACGAATCTAATGTCATGTGCATTTGCAAAGCTATTCATTCAATGAAGTGAAAAAAACCAGAGGAAACGCTGAATGAACTTCAAATTGCCTGCAGTCGTTCAAATTTTT